>KZ072410.1:34295-50346 GCA_002091845.1 Anopheles cracens
ATGTGCCGTCGGTAGTGGTGGATGATTTTGGGTTCCGCTACAATCTCGTTGGTGGCTCTATATAAGTAGCAATAGGCAATGTTTGTAATCGTGTCGAGGCGGGGCAGAAAATAAAGTAAAATTCAATTGGTAGAGAATAAAAAAGAAAGAACGAGAAAACAATATATTAATTAATAATTCAATCAACTTATACGAGTTGATAGTCACACATAAATAGATGATATTGGTAAATATAAAAAAATGAGGGAGATAAGGGATGAAAGGAAAATACACTGGAGAAGAAGTATTAATTTTGAACAGTATTCAGCCGATCGCTACACTGCTACAAAGATGGAATGCACAAATCCAATTGATCTGAGTACCAATCAGAATTGTAATTGGATGTGACAGAAGTGTTTTAGATTTTTCTCGATATCCTCACACGTTTCGATGTTTGCTGGGTTGATGTTACAGCTGTCATAGTCTAAAAAGGCACACTAATGACGGTAACGCGCTCCAAAATAGCTTAGGAGGATCTTGAAATGATCAAATCGTGGTGGTGTGTGGCGAGGCGAGCGTTTAGGCGTGCAGATCTCTACTTACTGACACATTTTGTGCAATAACAACAAAAACCGCCAGACCGCCGACGGTGATGACGACCACGTAGACGAGGACGACGACGAAAGCTTCGTTGGTGGTTATCGGTGAATAGTTGGAGGTGTATAGGTTGGATGATGGTAGTGGTGGCGGTTGTGGTGGTGGTGGCAAGATATATTCTCAAAGAATGACACATCTAGATGCGTCCTCACTTGCACCTACCTCCTGCTGGTCTTGTGCCTGCCGACGACGGGCCTGTTGTCGATCAATTGTCGAGAGTGACGTTGTCGAAGAGGAGGATGGGACATCCGCCAGGCTAGTGTTACTGTCATATCCTAAGGCTGCACCAATTTTAATAATGTACATTTCAACCAAACGACGTATAGAATGGAAACGCAGTCGAAGGTCAGTAAGTCTAGTAAGTTGAAGAAAAAATAGCGTCAGTACTTGCGATCAAGATTAACTTTCACCCATGTATACTTACTTTGCGTAGACTTCATCAAATTTTTCCGATTTGTCAGCATCCACGTACTTTGTCAACTGAGACGTGGTCTCCTGCAAGCTTACCACTCGTGGTTCACAGCGCATCAAATCTGCCCGTAGTTCCCGGAACATTCGGTACTTCTTTTCGACTGATCTTTGATCACTCGTCAAATCGATAGGTTCCGAGCACTTGATCTTATTCTCCGTTTGCTCTAACCAACCGCTCAGCTCTGCTATTGTACGATGGAACTCACGGTTCTCCATCAGTGCACTGTTCAATGCCGATTGCCAATTGGACGAACCGTTACAAACAGCATCCCAGCGACTGTTATTCTTCTGGAGTCGTTCTCGTAACTTTGCCGCTCTCGCCGTATCACGTGTATGCGTCGCTAAATGTTCTCCGACGATGTTCAGCGACTTTATGATGCTCTTGTGGCTATCTAGGTCAAGCAGGAACTCTCGATGATCTTGAATCGTGTCCTCCAGGGCATCGATGTCGGACGGAGGAGTTGATAGTTGATTGCGTTGCGTCGACTCCGCCATGGCAAGCCATTGCTCTAGTCGCCACAAATCGTTGTCGATCTGCTGCCAGTTCCGATTAGTGCACAATGGGCAGGTTAAGTAGTCCGCATTGCTACAGAAAGAAATAAATCAATGTAATCAACAATCGTCAATAGTCACTTTCGATGTGAAAAGATTTTTGTATTATTATATAGAAGATGAAATAGCACTTACTGCACACAGTTAAGATTGTAAGCATTAGGAATGATCCTGTGATGCGACGGAGAGACGAGATAATGAAGAACAGTGTGTTGTCAGAAAACCAGCAGAGTAGAAAGTATATAGCGAATGAAGCCAGCAATGTGTCCAGCGTGATAAAGACGTGAGCGATTATAGTACATTTGTCATGCCCACATGTTATGTGATAGAAAATGAAAAAGGTGGATAGAAAGAGAAATATATATTTATGAATAAAAAAGCTGCCGAATTTTTTAAAATGATTATTATATTAGTGTATAGGTCGGAAAACTTAAGCACAAAACAAAATGACCTTGCACATACCTTGCCTCTTCCAGTTGCTTCTGTTTTGTTTTCCACTCAGACAGGTAATGCTGGTAGCGTCCTGTTTCTTCCTCCACGCGCCCGCTATACGCTTCCTCCACCGTAGCTCGACACTCGGATGTCAGCAGTATATTAAGATGCTTGATCAGTTCAATCGACGATTCGCAGGCAGCCGATGCCTTCGAGACGTTTTGGGTCGACGATACAAAGTTGTTGGCATTAATGGCCTCGATTGCATCTTGCAGCTTTAGTAAATTGGCTCCGGCCTCAGAAAGAGCCATCTCAAGTTGGTAACGGTATGCATCTTTAGCTGTGATTGATTCACTCCTTTCCAGCCGTAGTGTGTTCACCTGTACGGCAATTTCCTTCTCGTGACTCATCTCGAAAGCTTCGGTTGCGCGACTTAGTAAAGCATCGAGACGTTTCTTGACGCTTTTGCCAAGTTGATGGTACTCCTCCATCTTTTGCCGAATATCTTCTGTCATGGTGTTGTTGGCCGAGTGACATTCTAATATATTTTTTCCCAGCATGTCTTCTTTTTGGAACAGGTTCACAATGTATAATAGCTCGCTATGCAATTCCTGGAGATGTTGGATACGCGTCTCAGGAGAAGAAGGATCCTCTGCCGTTTCCTCCGATGGAATGTGTTCGATTTGTGTAATTTGCACATCGATCTGCGTCAGTGCGAGGACAATTCGCTCATATTCCATAATGAATGTTCCATACTCCGATCTATATCGCTCTAGGTTTGTACGTATAGTCAACAATTTCACATGCAATCGCTCCCAAATCATGAGCATTCGATGTGCTGGTACAGTTATAAACCGTAATCCTTCGCTCGATAGCCGATCGTTATGGGCAAGTGACATGTACAATTTTCGCATTATGCATTGAATCGGTTCCTGCGCAACAACTTCACTCATTCGAATCGCTACACTTTCGAACTCTTCTGACATTTGATCTCCGTTATAGGTACTCAGTGATTGCTCTAGACGATGGATATTTTCGTCCTGTTCTTGAACCCAGTCCTGATGAGATTCTACAATTTTTTGCAACTCTAAAGACATGTTCCAGAGCGCCAGCAGGTCTTGTTTTCGGCGACCAGATTCCATGCATACGTTCTTCCAACGCCAGTCCAGGTCCTTTGCGTCATTCTGAACACTACGTCGGTTGATGTGTATGTTCCACGATTGTACGTCAATGAAGAGCATTTCACACAGATTGAGTACTTCCGCCACATTGCCACTGTTGCCTTCGATTGAACGTTGCAGTTTTTCATAATCATCCAACAGTTCATCCAATTTTGATTTCGCGAGACTGTCCATCACAAACGGCATCCGTAGCTCACGCTCGATTGTTACCATCCAGGATTTTATTTCGGCGATGCGAGTTTCAAGTGTATGCATCGTCACTCCAATTTCACATATTTTCAGCGAGCGATTGTTGCACAAATTACTCAAATAATCCCATTGTGAATGAAGTTTTTCCATATGATTCATAATTTCAGCTTTTTCGTCTGCTATTGAGCAATGCATAAGCAAATCCTTCCCCATTGTTGTCAACCAATCTTTTTCACACTCTTTTAGTACCAACTCTTGACGCATAGATTCTTCCATACCGCGAATAAATTCTTGATCATCGGTGCATGAATCATATTTGTTAGAATCGTTCAGTTTACTCTCAAACAACTGCATCCACTCTGCCAATGATTGATAATGTTCCATGAAAATCTTTCTGTTACGGGAAACTTCTTCGGTGCGTTTCACCAGCAGTACGATGCGTTGCTCTAATTTACTGAAGAATTGGCACAACATCCAGACATGCTTGTGCAGTCGTCGCACATCAAACATACTAATGCATGCTTTTAGTTCTTCCTGCAATTGGCCAACCTCTTCCAGATTCGCTCGTACCGTATTCAAGCGCACATGATGGTTCTTCATTAGATTTAGCCTTGCATTAACACCGCTTAGGCGATGGTCCATCGTTCCGGATTCTGCTTCCAATTCATCCAGGCATACCTGAAGTTGTTGTAAGCTACTTTTTACCTCATAAGACTTCTTCGCAAAACGTTCATGTAACTCATCAATACCGAACAGGAAGTTCTTCCATGTTTCCACATTGTCCTGTAGCTTGACAATCTTTTCTGTTATTTTACCCTGCTCACTTCGCATTCCAAGCAATGTGCTTTCGTCCTTTGTATAGAGTGTCAACTGTGCCAGCTCCTGATTCATTGCGCTCACATCTCCATCCAGTCGAGGAAACTGTTCCAGCAATCCGTTGACCTTCGTGATCAGCTTTGGCAAGTCCTGCAAATTGATGTACTCCAACTGCAGAGTGAATTTCTCGCGTTCGATGTTGCCCAACGCCTCGTACAAATTTCCACCGAATGCTCGGAACTTTTCCCAGTGCCAAAGGCGATTGTCAATCTCCGTGATGCGTTCCGTGAATTGATCAATCCGATCTGTGTGCAATTGGCTCAGCTCATTGAATCGCTCGACCAAGCGTACATCGATCTTGTTCCTTTGTAGCAACACCTTTCTCAAACTAATTAGGAGCATCTTAATAAGCCTACACTGTTCACGGTACACTCGTAATTGACCATAGTCACTAGGAATAGGTGCGGCCAAGAAAGTCATGATAAACTGAAGATACTCTTGCCAGAAATCCAGAAGTTGTTCATCATCTTCTGATTGCAAAATCAATTGTTGCACAAGCTCCTGATATTGCTGGAATGTATCCTGGAGAAGGTTTTGCGAAATTGAGTGAAGGTTTTGCAGGTTTCCATTATCATCAGGTTGATCTCTTTCGTTTATAGAGCTCTGAATGTCTTTCAAACGTGCTTTTGTTCCACACAAACTCAACATATAAGAGCGAAGATCCAATATTTTGCTGTACAAATTTTCTTCGGTATTTCGTTGCGTTTGAAGTGTCTGCTGTAGGCTCTGCAATGAAGAATCAGTACAGGTGTGGTCAAACTTCTTTAAACAAAATAATTTCTGTTTCAAAAACCAGCTTACCTCTTGAATGTGGTCTAATAAACTTCGAGATGATTGTACGGCATAGGATTTGTCTGTGCGAGTCACCTCTCTTTCATGTACCTTGCTTCGTTGCTCGATGACATTCTTTTCGATGTCCTCCAGCTTCTTGCTACATTCATCGATCTCCGCAAGCAGCGTATCACCGATGTTGAATCCGACTTGCTCGTTTATATCTCCAATCAATTTACGCAATTTCTCTACTTCCTGACGCTGGTCAAGTAACGCTTGCTGGTACACCTCTACTTGCGGAAGTTCTTCTAAGCGACCTAGCTCATCGTAATCGGTGAACTCGTGGCTCAGCCAGTCTTTAACGGTTTCACAAACGTCATGATAGTGTTGCCATAGCTTAACTGCTTTTTCGTAACGATTACATAAGTCGCGCAAATTTTCACGTGTACTCTCCCAGACGACGCTAATTTGTTGAACTGTTTCCTGGATCTCAGCGGATACACTTTCGTCGGATGTTTCGACCAGCGGTTGGGCGATTGTGTGAAGCTCTTCAATCATACACTTTCTGCTTTCAATATCCATCAACAGTGTCTGGAATAAAAGTGTATCAAATTAATTTTATTGACGAAGCCTGTATATTTTATTAAAATTCTTACATCCAATCGTTCGGTGGCTTTAAGCAAACGATTGTAGTCTGCACTCTCTTGCATTTGTAGCAGTTCCATCATAAACTCCGTTTCCTGCACGTGCTCCTGAATCATGTCGAGCTGTTTGTGGAATTTATTCCACAATGCTAGACGATTTCGAAGCAACGTCATCACATCCTCGGACCGGCGCTCCAGATCACTTTGTACGTTTTGTAGCGTTGACAAATCTCGCTCAGTTTGCAACGGCGATACTGACACTTTAAGGTTCATTGGTAAAGTATGCAGCATTTGCCTAAGGCGCATCATTTCACTCCAACACGGACCGAGCGTATCCTGACATCCTTTACAGTCTGCCAATGCTTTCTCAATGGTTGTTCGGTTACCATTAACATTACCTTCGCAGTCTGCCAGCACGCGAGAGATATCCGTAAGTCGCTGCTCTTGGGATTTGATACCCAGTTCGATGTTGTCAAGACGCTTGTAGAATATTTCAGCCGCTTCAAGCTCCTCGGCTATCTGATGAGACAAATTGCGCGAGATCTTGAAAATGGAGCTCACCCTCTCCGTGTCACAGTCGAGAGCCAGGGCAAACTGGCCTACAAGCTCTGTATCGATTAACTGGATCCGTGTTCGAAGCGTTTGTATCCTTTCTATGTACGCATACAGATCTTCCTGGTTCTTCAGCACAGTTTTACTATTGTCTAACTCCCGAGCAATCTCTTGCAATTCTTGTTCAATGAACGCGAGTTTATCACCTGGTGGAGTTACTTTAGTTTTCATTGATTCCGCAATGTCACGCTGTATTACATCGATACGGTTCGTTACCGCATACCAGTTATCTAGCAGCTGACCATGCAACTGACGCTGCAGTTGTTCGTCCGTTACTGGAATCGTTTGAAAAGCTTGATCGAATGTATCACATGCAGAGTTGTAGACTTTGTTGTTGAGTACTTCATATTGAGCCTTAATTTCCCAGAACGTTCGCATGTCTTCAACCGAGGTTTCTGATAAGATCTTATCGATGGCAATGGTAGCTAACTTTCCTTGGCATAAATCTAACCAGTCGCCCAACCGATCTGCATGAACATTGTAGCGATTCCAATGGGTTTTGAACTTTGTTAGCAAGCTCAAATACAGCGATACCTCCTCTCGTAGTTGCATTGCCACAACCAATGCATCGTTACTTTCCTTTTCGACGATAGGTGCCGAGATGAGTTCCTGCATCCGTCTTGCTGTCTCGTTCTGCGATCGCATTTTGGTCAAATGATTACCAATGTCTTGATGCAGTGACTCGTACATTGTTATATACCGCTCATAGTCTTGAGATGAAACATTACTCAAGTTTGGTACGCGTTGTTGCGCTACTTGCAGCCATTGCTTCTCGGCGATCATTTCCTTTTCCAAAACGGTCCATCGAGATGCTGCCAGGGCAAGCTTTCCGGCTCTCTCGACGGCCCGCTCGAGAATAACTTTCGTTCGGTTGTATAGCGTTGAATGCAATTCAGCGTGCTTTTGCCGTGTTAGAGGATCTAGGTTGATTTCTAGCGATTCTAGAATAGCTTTGCAATGATTCAAATTGACGAAGAATTTACGATACCGCTGCATTTCTTCTTGCAGCTCCTCAAGCGAGTTGGTGACTATTTCGTTTTCAATGAAGATGTCTGCAGTAGCGGTTATCTCCTGGAACTCGAGCAACGTCTGCTCGTACTCATCCGCTAAACTACCCAGCTGCACCAACTTGTTTCTTTCCAGCACGATTCCATTCTCCAATAGACGAAGTTGTTGAGCGATACGTTCTAACTCATTCGATATTGCACCATCATCCGCAGTTTTTGCTTCTTGTCCATTATATTCATTCGTTATCGTCTTCATAACGTTTTGTATAGACCGATAATGTGTTTCGACATCCTCCAAGTCACGAAGTCTGGTCACAATGGCCAACGCATCGTTTGCAACGAGCTCATTGAAAATTCCCTCAATTGTTTCAAGTCGATTACTTACATCACGCACAGTATCGCCTACCCTTCGCATAACGGAGGCATTTTCATCATTCTTTTTCTCCTCATCGACAACACTTTTTTCGAGAGATTTTACTCGACGTAGCAAATGATTCAAACACTCATCAACCTCCTTATTAAGACCGGTCTTGGAACGCTGCACGTAAGTGATGATTTTTACAATATGCTCTTCAATACGAATCAATCGTATCTTATACACTCTATGTAGCTGTGCACGATCTAAGGCCGTCGTTTTGTCTTGCAAGCTTGCATGAGCCACATTCATGGCTGCATTTAGATCTTCCAAAGATTTCATTACATTTTCCACCACATCGAAGAGTAAATGTTGTTGTGCAATTGGATCATTTTCTTGTTGTTGCAACAATTGTAATATACTCTGCAGCTTGTCTTTTTCTTCAGCATCTTCATAATCTGCAGTAATTGCTCTTGGCACGCATAGCGATATATCTTGATACTGGCGATACTGGCCATCGTCCATTGTAGCAGATACCGGGAACTTTGTGTTCACAAACATTTCGTTGATATCCTGCCAGGGTATCAAACGTTTTTCTGCATAATTTTGCTGCGATTTGATGATTGAGAAGCAATCTGATAAACTCAACTGTAGGTTTTGATTTTGTAAGCTTTTTAGCGATTCGAAGATAGGGCAACTGATCGTAACTGTGGGCTTGTTTTGGAAGGACAGCATTGATCTTTCTTCTGTCGTTCCAAACGATGGATCAATGTTCAGTTGTATGTTTAAACCAACATCATCCTGCCCATCAATGTTTTTCCCATCGGCTATGATCGTTTTCGTTACTGTCACTGATTCACTTCCTGCAGATCCTGAGACATGTTCACCAACGGCACAAACACTTGGTACGACCATCTGTGTACTAACTTCCACTACTATCGGAATTGATTTATCTTGAGATTTCTTAGATTTTTTCTTCTTAGAATGTTTACTGCTTTCTTTGTTGTCTTGGTTTTCATCACCTTCTTCGATGTCCTTTGCCGATGCTTGCTCTTGTCTAGTTTGAGTACTAATGGTTACAGTTTCGGTAATTTCTGTCACTGCCACTGGACTAGTCTGGGTGTCCGATTCTATCGTTGGTATTTGCATTGTTTGAATATCGATGCTTTCCATAGTAGGAATGTTCTTCGCTGAAGTTTGTATGAGAAATTCATCCTGAATCTCATACGTTGGTGCAACAACTGTTGCTGTTTCCACAGCATGCATAGGGCTAGTTTGGATAGCAGAATCAATAGTTGTCACAGGCTGGGGTATCGAAGGCATGTCTTTGGTTGTGAAACACGGGTCAGCGGACGGAGAATTTCCACGATCTTCAACATGTACCGTTTCTGTTTCTACATTTGCATCCTGTACATCCGGGATGGTTGTTTGAGCACTTTCATCAGATTTCTCAATGACCTCACATACTTCTACTGTCACTGATTCATCAACGAAGTGTACCGGGCTGGTTTGCACAGACTGAAGTTTTAATAGAGACATTGGATCGATAACTTCCTTCACTATCTGACCCAAAATGGGCCCAACAATTTCTTCTGTGTTTTCAGCTTGCTCTTGAGATTCTTTTGTTTCAACTGGAACTGTTTGATTTGCAGTGTCGACTGTATCTATCTCACGGGCGATATCTGCCAACTCTGTTGTTTCATCAGTCTGTGCAGCTTGTTGAACCAAATGCAAAGATTCCGAGGTTTGCGTTTCAATTTCCATTGCTTCGACTATCGTTGTTTGTATTTCTTTTGTCTCCTGCTCAGTCGGCATTTCATTTTGCTCGACGATCAGTGGAGAAGTCTGTTGAGACGTACGTTGAATCTCTGGCTCAGGAGATGTTTGCATTGATCGTTGTTCCCAATCGATCGGTACCATTAATCGTTCAGAAGTAATCTTTTCTATCTCAATATCTGTTAGGTCCTTTGTTTCCTGTTCGGACACATACTCAATAGGTGTTGTTTGCTGTTGAACGTCTTCGATATATACCGCCTCGACAACTTCAGTAGGCACTACAATATTATCCTGAATGTTAATTGGTATCTCGACGATCTCTGGCGCTATTGCTTCTTCCATGACATTAATAGTGGTGACATGTGGTTGATCATCTTCTGTGAAGCTTTGGTAAGAGTCGTACCGTTGTTCTTGCTCTTGTGCCTCGGACAAACGATCTTCGGTAGTCAGTTCATCCGTAGACTTTACTGTGTAATCTACAGGTAAATGGTCAGTGTTGATGGCCTTTTCATTTTCCTTTCTGCCTTTCTTTTTCTTTTTACGTTTCTTCTTATCTTTATCATTGTCTTCAGGTTCTCCTTCCACTGTAGTTTTATCAGCTTCATAACCCGGGTCGATTTCAACGGTCTTCAATTCCGAAATTGCTGCGTAGTCTACTGGCTCTGGTTCAGACAAATCTTTAGTCTCACTCTGCAAAACTCTATCGGGCGATTTCATTTCGATCAAAGTAACGCTTATTGTTTTCGTGTCAGCTGGATCAACTGTCATAGACACTTTTAATGATGAACTCTGCGTTTCACCAACTGATGCAACCTGAACCTCAAGATTATTTTCATCTTTTATGGGCAAATTCAAGCCTTGCTTCACTAAAATAGCTTCAGTAATTGGTTCACTTAGTACTTCTTCAATCGTAGGAATTTCAGTAGATTCCTCTTCTACAACTCGTTTTACAATTGTTTTCATGTGAGTCACTTTTTCTACCACAACTGTTTCATCCTGCTCATCTCCTTCAGCACTGTCCGTTTGTTCTACCTCCATCGGAACCTCGATAATCTCTTCCGTTGTTGTCCTTTTTGTTATCAATACTGTTTCCACTAATGTTGTGCAGCAATCTGTATCTTCAGTCGTATCGATGGTGCGGGTGACCGTTGTTGTAACGACAGGATCGGAGTGTACGATATTCGAATCTGCAACCAGGTCTAACGGATCACTTGTCGCAATAGGAATATCTATGCTTTCCATTATCAATGATTTTGCATGTGAGCTTCTATCTAAGGTCTTTATATCGTCTGCAATTACCACTGTAGCTGGAGAAACAATATCTTCATGAGACCGGCCGGTTTCCTGTGATACATTTTCTGTACTCAGTTCCCCAGTCTCGCTCAGTAACGGTTCGCTTGCAACACGAATTACACCATCCACCACGATAGGCACTTCGATTTCTTGTTCTCGATCCTTTGCTACGTGTTCTACAATTTGATTCTCCATTAAGATAGGGACAATGTTCGATTCATCTATGGCTGTATTGTGTGATTTGAATACATTTGGCTCTATTTGGAAGTAATCTGAACCACGTTCTGTACTTGTTGGCCACAATTGTTGTGCTTCTGTACTATCCTGCTTCTCGATAGCACCGGGAGTTGTTTCTGTCGAACCAGTATGCACAGGTGGCATGGGTATCGATCTTGCAGGAACTGATTCGTTTACAACATAGTCCGATGGCGGCCAGATGTCTTCAATCGATTCTATTGGTTTTACGCTTAATTCCTCGCCGGCTGTAAGTGGTTCGTTAAGGCTTAAGGAATTGCTTGCAACATCGTCAGTAGCGACAGTGACAGATTCAGCAGCATCGCCTAATATTGTACTAGTACTAGTTTGTGATTCAACGATAGAAGCAATCAACTCTACTGGTGCGGTTTGTGCATGTGAATCGAATACCTGTGACAGTTCTTCCGACTGCTGTTCGTCAGCCTGCTCTGTCGCGATCATCTTCTTCTCTAGTTCGTCAAGTACATCTGCAATGACTGCTTGTGCTGCTTCCTGCACCGGTGACTCACTGGACAACAACGGTGAACTAACTACTATTGCCACATCTGACGGTTCATTGCTAGTGATACTGTTGCTTTCTTCCAGAACAACATCAACACCTTCAACATCAACCACCACGTTATTGCCACCGCTAATCGATGCCGATTCTGCCTGCTGCGCTGCAAGTTCTACCGAGGTGTTAATCGAGGCCTTGCCAGTGGTCATTGATTCGATGGATTGCACAGGCTGTACCGCCTTACGTAGGGTGATTTTCTTTGATCCATCTCGATTCACTATAATCTCCGTGGTCGTATCATCCGGTTCGGTAAATGTGGTCTCGAATTGAGTTGGTATGTTTTTCACCAATAATTCCGAGGATCGATCACTTTCTCTTCCTTCCGTTGGTTGTGTATATTTTGCCTCTACAACGACGGACTCCTCCGTCTGATGTCCGGCGATGCCATGTGAACGTGGTACATTTGAGATCTGTACAATTTCACGGCCATTAGCGACCGACTGTATGATCAACAAGTTATCGATGATGTGTTCCGATGTTGCTTGCGTTTGAGCAGATGATTCTTGTGTAAAAACGCACATAGATGGCTGCACCGATTCAATTGGCACAACCACAGCGACAGGTTCCAGCGATGTCACTGGACTCGTTTGACATTCTATGTCTGCTGTTTGTGGTTGCATCTGAACTTGCGCGGGTTCTAAATGGACAGTTAACCGTTGAATGTTACTCTCTAATATTAGAGCCTTTTCACGGAGAAGACGTATCAACACCATCAAATTTTCCCTCAGCGTTACTGTTCGATCGCTTACATCAGTATACACAAGGTACGGTTCTGTCTTTTTCAACACATCCTTCAAGAAGCTTTCTTTATCACGTAGATCATTCAAAATCGCACGTTCCTCTTCTTTTCGTCGTCGCATTTCTTCCTCCGTACTGCATTCGGCAACTTCCATTAAGTGTATGGTAGTACTGGAAAGCCATCGTTCGATTTCCTCTAACAATCTCAGATAGTCCCGAATTTCTTCTTTTCTTTGTTCTCGTTGTTTTAACGTGTGCTGTATGAACGAGAATGACACAGTCTACAAGTTACATCATTCTGCGAATTTCCACAGACTGTAAACGTGCTAACTATTTTGATAAGCTAACCTGAATTTTCTCGAGGCCATTTTCAGCTCGTTGTCGTAATAAACCAATCCGTTCGTCAATCTGTTCAACCGCTGCACGAACATGACTGTCCGCGTTATCCGGTAAAGATCTCGCAATGGCATAATTCTGTTGCTTGTACTCGGCTAGGTTCGTAATAAGAATCTGCAATGGGGATACAATATTGTATTAGTTGCTCGGCAAATATAATAAACATATTACATTATAGTTAATCAAATTCGCCATACCTGAAGTCCCTTGATGAGATCGTTCACGTTGTCGTACGGTAAATTGTTCATTTCTAGTTCTGCACTGATCAGCGAGTCCAGAATACTTTCCACACTTTGCGCTAGTGCCTGTAAGACGTGTAGAAAACGAACGAAACGGATTAGCGTTCGGGTTTCACAACGCGCACACTCGGTTTGAAACAAAACTTAAAAAAAAAACAAAACGTCACTAAAAGGCAAACATTGCTTTCGTTTTGCTCATCATCGCTTTTAAACATAAAACTGCTCCGCGCATTGGTGTTAACTGTTTTTTGCCGAACTGTGCCAAAAATAACGACCGAAGGTCCTTCCAAAAATAGTCGAACCAAATATCATAACACAACACAAATATTACAACCACTGAACAGAACAGTTATATTATCTGACCATGCACAACTGGGTTGCACGACTACTGCCTGAAGGACGCACTTTTACCATACTGAACATAGTGCTGGCATAACAGGTACATCCAGAAAATATGAACACTTGACACTTCATACCACCTTGAACTTGACGACAACATTTTGTAATAAGTTACTTGGTACATATCTTCTATCAGTATTATTATTCTAATTTCTATTAATTTTTTCCGAACCTGCAGTTTTGGAACAAAATTTTGGAAACAATGACTGGATTTTTGTTACAATGCGCGTACATCTGAGTCAGTAGTGAAATGATGATACATGAAAAGTTCGCCGTCATTTTTGTGTTAATAAGTTTGTTGTGATTGAGCTACTGATTCTGTAAAGAGCGGCAGAGTAGCGAGACACAATTTAATGGTGGCAAAACTTTTCGAAAATTTAATATTAATCCCTAAATTAAATAGCACAGCAAGGTGGTTAAAATTGTCAAATATACATGAATTCTTGGAACAATGTGTCGGGAAGTAGTACACAAATTTCACGCTACACAAAGAAAATGATAATTAATGATCTAGCCGATCAAATGATTGAATCAACACCGTACTATCAGATAACGTTCAAACGTAACAAAGATCATACATTTAACTAATTACACGTACAAGCTACAAGCTAAAAACTACACGTCCTGGGAACGTTTTGAAACAATCATAACAAAAAAGAAATTCGAAGGAAACAATAAAATAATTAAGTAAAAATTAAGCAATTGTGTTAACATGGAAATGAACTAAAGTGCGATCAGCAAAACCAAAGCATACATAACATTAATATTAAACTTAACTATAACAACTACATCTACGGAGTACAACATCACCTGTTTACTGTTTGTGCATTCAGCCACATTTTGTTTATTTAATTCTACGCTGTCTGTTGAACCTAATGAAGGATCACGGGATGAAGGAGGAACAGGACTGGCAGAAACAAGATTGGAAACGGAGGGTTCTGGTAGTGGAATGGACAGGATTGGAATCGATAGGAGATCGCTTGTGTTGTTCGCGGCTTGTGGTAGCGATAACTCTTCGCAAAGGATGTAGGGTATTGGTGTTAGTAAATTGTTAGTAGCTGCAATGGCAGCTGTTATTGTTGCTGTTGGTGATGTGTTGGTGTCATTAGCCGTAGCCAAACTGCCTGACGCGCATTCGGTAATGACTTGTTGATCTTTACTGAACGCATGGTGAACATTAGCCAGTGCGTAACGCTCCTCAGCCTGTCCGTAGAACGATCGATCAAGCCAACCTCTGTCCTGCCATATGCAATAAACCCCTTGCACTAAATAAGCTTCATCCCCGACGAACGATGGTTCACCTCTTGTATCATTCTCATCAGACATCTTATTCCAAGACTCGGTACCTTCAACCGTGGTTAAATCGACTCGCAACTGATTCTTTTCACATTTCGACTCTTCCTTCGTCTCGCGAAGTGGCAAAACAAGCTTGCAATCAATTTCCATTTCCACTAATTCATTGGCATGTGGTTCCATTGTACCTTCCGTAGTATGGCTTTTGGCAATTGGTGTTGGTTGTCCTAGAAGAATTTTATTATCTTTCACTTCACGATCTTGTGTCTGCGGTAATATAATACGTTCTTCAGCTTGAACATCTAGGAATTCTACTGGTTCTAGGTAAGCACTGGATTCGTCTTTAAGGGTCAAGTCAGCTTGCACGGTTTGATCGATTTCAATTGAGCTAGGTTCGCCTATGTTAGATGTCGCTTGGGCAATTAAATAGTCCTCTTTTACGACAGTTTCAATATAGTCCATGATTTGGGGTTTAGGATCACGAAAATCTTCCTTTACATGCTTCTGACGCGCAGTGCGTTCGGCATACAAAATACCTTCTCTAGAAACTGGAGACTCATCAGGCGAGGTCATTAGAGCACTATTTAGTTCAGGATCGTACTTGTTGTCAACATGCTTTGATTTCTTTTTCGGTCTCTTCTGGTTTTTAGAAACATTGTTTACGATTTCTTTTACCGCAACGAGGATTTTCGAATGATCGTGTGCGTCATCTTTCTCTGGGGTTTGTTTCGTCAAATCATCAAGATTTTCAGGCATTTCCCCATGTTTAGGATCACTAGGATAAAAGATCTCTTCTGGTATTTCAGTTACATCAATAACTTCGAAACCATCGTCATCTTCCTGCTCTAGTTCAATATTGACGACAGTTTTGGAGAAAGAAACGCGTCTTTCTGGTAGAAGAGCAATTTCCGAACATTGCTCTACCAAAGTTTCCTGATCTAAAGTACACTGGCTCTCTTTCTCAGTTCCTAAAGCTGTAATCTCTTCGACTGATTCTGCAAATTGAACATTTTGAAGCACTTCAACCCAAGGATCAAATGTAACACGTTTATCTTCCTCACTTTCAACGGGGTTTGGGCTACCGAGAATATCGACTACTTCGGACCTCATCGTGCATTTTTCACTAGCACTGACTTCTGTCACTTCTATTACACACTCTTCTCTCTTTGTTTCTTTAGAAGATTCTGAGAATGGTATATCAGGTAGTATTTCAACTTGATTATCAAATTTAACACGTTTTTCGTTATATTCTTGTTCCGTTGTTATTCCCAAGACTTCTTTGAAATCGTCATCTTCATTTATCAAGGCCAGCTCTTCGTTACTATAGTCTGGAAGAACATAAGAATTTTCAACGAACCTTGTATGATGAGCATACATTTC
>KZ072410.1:62128-90263 GCA_002091845.1 Anopheles cracens
GCGTATGTCTTATTTCCAGAAGACCACACCGACATTGTTCCTGAAGAGGCAGGGATTCCTACTGGAGCTATCTCGGGTTTTTTTGCGGATCGTGTAAATACCATCGGCTGCATAGAGATGGCTTCCACAACAGTGGTAACATTTATGTTTTTGGTGACCAGTGAATTGACAGTATCAGCAGGACGACTCGGTTGTTTGGATGGTTTGGAAGGTGATCCATGGGATCTTCGTTCTTCCGGTTGAAGATCTCTTTCAATAGGGTCATACTTAGTCGGTTTCGCCGCGCCTATCAACTGAGCTCCGGTGTTAGCTGCGTGATGGTTGTCATGATGTAACGATGGAACAGTAGAAATCTGCGTGATACTGGATGTCATTCCCACTGGCATTGAGTCATACGCATTCAATTTCATTGGGTTCAACCCACTATGCTGCGTCGAAGTGGTTATCGAAATATTTGTCACATTCTCCTGTTGTAGTTGACCTGTGCTTAACTGACGGTGTCGCCGAAGACCGGCTACAATCTCAGCATACGTTAGATCGTCACCAGTTCTACTCCAAACGGACGGCTGAGGCAGCGCAGCGGCTGTAACAACCACCATGCTTGCACCAGTCGGTGATCGGGATAGTGGAGCGTCCGGTATGGAGTGGATGTCAACATGGCTCTTTACATCCAGCGGTTGCGTCGACGATGGGATGCTTTCTTCCTGATCGCAACATTCTACGCTCCAATCAAACGGCATCGAACGGTCCTGAGTGATGGAATTTGCAATTTATTTTTCGAGGAATTGTAATTTAGGGTTCGTATGTTTTGGCAGAGGATGAGAGGCTTGACTAGACGTTTTTTAAAATGAGTTCAGAGGGTAAGATAGGTAAAAAGAAAAAAGAAAGAGTGATTGCGATAGTATGTTGGTTTTTTGACACGTATGTTCCCAAGAGCGTATAACGGAGTAAGGCCTACTATGAACTGTCACCCGACAAGAGGAATCAAATGCTCATATGTCATTGTAATCGCGAGCAATCAAATAAAAAAACGAAGCGAATAACCATTTTATGTTCTTTCGTTTATCACTCATGAACGAATGAATTTTCGACGAGTAATCAAAACGAGGTGCTTGCGATTGCAAATAATTTTATTCTCGCTTAGCACGCAAGCAAAATCTAAAGGTTATCTACGATAAATACAAATATTGAAGGCTCTGCCATGCATCGATCATCCACAACAAGGATCATGATCAGCGTCTCTATATGTTTTGTGACGTAGTGCGTGAGAGCACTGCAGTTAACCATTATTGCATGTCGCTCCAGCATCGGGCTGGGCTTGTCCTAAGATGCTAGTATGGTTTAAGTTTGTCATGCCATGTCATGGTATTGCATATCCATCTGTGGAAATGGTATCATCCTACAGTTACGGGTCTGGAGCGCCCCGACGTAATAGCAGCTTAATCTTTTCATTCAGTTGATTCATTTGAGATTGTAATCCTCGAATCCTTTCGCGACATTCCTGTACGTTAGTTATTGCACCGTGTGTTCCATACGATCAAGCGTTAGCCCAAGCCAAATGCAAATATTTTTCATCAAAATGATATCGATAGTGATTGGCGTAGAGTGTGGATGAAGCATTTTAGATATTAGTCAGTATGTAAAAATAAAGCGAATAATGCAGCGATTGATTTTTGTTAGTTCAATTAACATTACAGCATTGCAAATCACCAGCACAACGAGGTGACAGATTGTTTGTTAGTTTGGTTCAACGGAGGTGGTTAGTAAAGGGAGAGAGATAGATAAAGAGCGAGAGGCGCAGAAATTACGGACATGGTTTGTTGGTGATATGGTGATATGTTGTATTCGTCGAGGGGTCAGGGAAATCGTGTTTAAGATGAGGGAAAATAAAAAAGAATAAAAAAAACAAATGAAAAACCCATCTCAAATATTTACGACACGGTTGAAATGGAAAACAATAACCTGGAATCAACTCCCGCATCCATCTACCTTAAAGTTATTACGACCGAATGTATTGTTTGGATTGGATTCCATAGATTTGTCTTTTGCGGAGCTCATTTTCATCGTGCTTGTGCTTAATTTCGCATGCAAAGTA
The DNA here is from genome assembly GCA_002091845.1 of Anopheles cracens. Taxonomy (NCBI): domain Eukaryota; kingdom Metazoa; phylum Arthropoda; class Insecta; order Diptera; family Culicidae; genus Anopheles; species Anopheles cracens. The sequence goes on from KZ072410.1 coordinate 64,224, forward strand.
ACATTCCAAATGAGTTATCCAAAACATGTACAAGTACGATCTGGAGGCATTCGATACTATTGAGCACCAGAACAAATGTGGACAAATCCGTGGCCTCACACTCTCAATCATCTTACATCCTGAAGAGCAGAATCTGAAGCTGCGGACGCATTCGTCACGCGTGATAAGCAGTAATGATACTAACAATGAAAGAGGATGTGAGTTTGTATGGTTTGCGTGTGACATTTTTTAAACTGACGTTACAGTTTAAAAACTAAATGTATGTGTGGGTGGCTGGAGTTGCGGTATATAAGAATAAATGTGATGACTCCTTCTCCTTCAGCCATTGTGTAGTGCAATAAATTGTGAACTCCTATCGCCACGTCGATGGAATGCTCTTAATCAGGTGTATGTCAATACAAAAAATAATGGTAATGTGTGTTAGTGTGTAATCGTGTGTGAATTGTCAAAAAGGGAGTGTTGAGGGTTGTTAACATCCGAAACCCTTCACTCAATGTAGCTTCACATAAACGTGCAAACCACGCTGATGATACCAATGATAATATAGCATATTCTTCTCATTTCAAGCTAAAATCCATACGAAACATAAAAACAGCACAAACAACCACAACGATCGTACCATGGTCGCGAACTAACTGAGTGACGAGATTTGTGTGCTCTTGAAATTATATTTATGACTCTCGCTGAGAACAGGAGATAGTAAAAAAGAGTAACACAAGAACAACCTAATAGCAAACGCCTATCAACTCAAATCTCTACCCGAAACCTTGAATGATATGCTCTACACACTACGCGGATATATGTAAATTGGTGGTGCTTATGTCTGTGCGCCGGTGTTATGAGAATGAGGGGATACCAGATAGAATAGTGTGATTCGTCATTTGTTTGTTTGCTTGTTTGGGCGGAAAACGTCGGCAGTGAAAATAAAAAAGACGGTGTGTGAATAGATCGGGGGTATTGATTTTACAACATTATACAATATTCCATGTGGATGTTGACGGGTGAAAATTTACAAGGAATTGTCAGTCAAGATGCAATCCAAACCACTTACCTGTTCATGCTTTTCACTATCGCTCGATTGATGCAATGGTGATAAGATGTTCCGGAGCTGTTGTTCCTCGTGCACGATCCTTTGCCGGATCGCCTGCATTTCCGTTTGACAACCCTCAATCTGCGTCAGAGCTTGATCCAGATTCTGCGTCGTCTGGAACACGTCCATATTTAACTTATCCAGGTCGCCGATCACGGCACGACCGTTCTGTACGATGTTAGGATTATCCGTGTAGATGATGTCTGAATGGAAATGGACCTAAGCATATGGATAAACCGGATAGAACAGATGTGTGCAATGAAATAAACAACACCTTAAGTTTCGAATTAAAAGTATTCCCTTCCCTGAATCCACAACCCCCCCCCCCCACCCCTCCCCCCTCCCCAACCACCCCTTTAACTACCGCTGATAGTGTGTGATGGTTCACGAAAACACCCACCTGTAGCTTCTCCAAAGACATGTTGACCTTGATCTTCTGTGCCGAAATGTCCGCCAGCATCTGCTCCAAAATGCGAAGCTGATCACGCAACGGTTTGCTCTTCTGTTCACTCGAATTCAAGGCCTGATACGAATCCTTTATCCATTCTTTAACACTCTCGATTTTCCGTTCATACTGTTGCCACTCTTCCGTCGTTTCGTGAAGGAACAGATTCTGTATGACAAAACGATAGAAACACAGCGCCCCACCACGAGGAAATGTTATCTTAATTGTTTCGTTCACAATATTCCTCGCCCTTGAAAACCTCCATCGGCCGATCTCTTGCTTACCCTTTCGAATAACACTGTCTCGATGTCGATTTTCAACGATTCGGCTTCGTGTAGTTTGCCCTTCAGATAAGCTGTCGAGCAAACTTCGTTAATTTTATCGAACTCGTGATTCATTTCACTCAGATTCTGTGATACTTCCGCAAGACTAGAAACCGCGTTCTGTGGGAAAGAAAAGTTTCACAGGTAAATAACACTGCTTACACAACATGCTTGTATACAGCGCACATAAGCCCTTATCGACCGTTTCGCCATGCATAATCATCCATACTTACAGAATAATTCTGACAAGCGAGTTGTGCCTCGTGCAGCGTATTAAGCTGCAATTTACGTTCCAGCAAGGCGCGAATTTTGATCGACCAATCGACGACGGACTGATACAACCGCATGAAGTTCGCCCAGTTGCCAAGAATCTGATCGACCGTCTGGTTTTTTTGTTCGATCAACGCGATCGTTTTCTCCAGCTCATGTGCGAGCTGGTCCATGTTTGCCTTGGTCGCCGTACGGTCGCTCGATTCCGTGCAATGACGTATGATCTCTTTACCATTGAAAACCAGCTGCTGATGAGCCATGCGGATGTCGCCGAACTCGTTAATCAACACGCTCAACTTGCTTTTAAGCTCGCTCGGATCGATGCCGTGGTTCGAAATAGTCAGCTCAGCAATTTCTATCCACGTTTTGATGCGATCGTACACGGTGTAATAGTCCGTGCGGATTGTCTTAGCTTTCTTATAAGCGCCCTGGTAATCCTCCATTGTTGCGTTAATTGTCGACAACGAGCGATCCAGTAATTCTAGACCCTCTTTCAGATCCGATGGCACGAACTTCTGCGCTGGTAGATACTTTTCGTTTATTCGCCGGCGAAGATCCTCACGCTGCACGCTACAGTTTTCAGCCGCCTCCTTAGCCGCACTGAGGGACTTTTCTGTCTGGTAGAGACGCTCGTCGAATGGATTTATGTGCGAAACCTCTTTTCGCACCGATTCGATGCGCTGTGCCAGCTCTCCGATCTGGTCCAGGTAGTGCTGCAGCTCGCCAAGAATTTCACGCAGTTGACGATCCTTTTGCGTAAGGTTGTCCGAAAATCTGAAAGAACAGCGCAAAAACAAAATGCACCCCAAACGAAAGAACCCACCCCAACGGAATAAAAACAAAAAATGTGTCAAAAGTAACAAAAATATAAAATGTCTGCCTACACCATCGGGTGACGATATCTTTTTCCTCTTTTCGCAGGGTCGACTCGATGAGAGCGAGAATTAAAGCTTTTCGCTAAACACGATCTTCCTATGATCGCGAGCGCATATAAAATCACAACGCGCAAAATTTTATACGCAACCAGTAATCCTCCCCCTGCCTCCCTTCCTCTTCCCCTACGAGGCTGGGTGCTGCGCGTCGACCTTGTCGTGCACGACGGTGATGAAAAAGATATCGAAATCAAGAAATTTAAATTTAACCCGATGACGTCAGAATGTCCGCCACTCGTTATGGCCCCTTTTTGAATGGTTCGGCGCTCACGACACACAACTGAGTTGCGCTATGTGTATGTGTCTGCTTGCGAGTCGTAAACGATGATGTGATTTTTGTACCAAAACCGTCCTACTGGACTCATACACCCGCTTCAACTATCCAACAACATATCGCAACACCTTCGAAGGCGCTGAGGTGTGGCGATGGTTAGTTCTGATGGATTTTTATTGTTATTAGCTTGTTGACCTCTCCAGTTCTCTCTTCAAAATGCTGCGTTCAAGGCCACGCGGCGTAACAGCAATAAAATAACAAATCCACCGCCACCGGGAGTACACAAACGTCTGTGAATAGAATTTTGCCGTTCGCTTATATATCAGATTCCTTTTTATGCCGGTTCACTGTGATTCCGTTTATCCGCGACTTTTATAAAATCTCTATCCCTTAGCTTTGCTCCAATCCAACAACGCTGATCTGCATTCGCTGTTCTCCTTTTTCACAGCACTGCAACGTATAATGCACTTTAAACAAAATATTCTCAAATATAACACTTCACAGCCATAAGCTTTCAACAACTAAACACGAATGCGAGATGAGCCGAACCACCAACTGGGAGGACTCGCGATTTCACTACATAAATTCTCTTCAACGCAACGCTCTCTCGCCAGTTTCACACGCACCGATGATCCAACGTTAATGCAATTCTTGGCTCCCCACGATGAGTAAGCGCTTCAATGTGAGAGAACTATGAGAGAACCGCAATTCCGACGATTCGAAGTCTTCATTGTATTTGTTGGGCTACTTTTTCATCGAGTTCTTTCTCTCTATCTCTCGCTATCCCTCTCTTTCTATTTCTCTCACTCATTCCCTTTCAAAACAATATGTGCCTGTCGTCGTGACGTTCTTGCTACCCCGTATCACTTTTGCTAAATGGCGCCGCACTATCAGCCGGCCAGATGACGACTATTTGTTGTTGGCATTCTCTTACCGAAGCCGGTATCATGACATCATACACTTTACAGTGCACAAATGCGGCATCCGGCTTCCCTCATCGTTCTAGCAGCACCATAGTTTTTTTTTAAACGAATGCTCGAAAGCCTCACTTTGACATAGGCTTGTCTCGGGTGCCGCTAAGTTTTTGCACGTCCCAGACATCACCGTGATGTGAATATCATCTTACAGACGGTGTTCAGCAAATGGCCAGAAACCACCAGAAAACCCAGGCTTCTTTACAACGAACGGAGCAACGGACATTCTGATGACACTAGATGCTGCCGCTTGCCACTTACCGTGTGTTTATGTCGTTCAGATGCGCCAGTTTCTCCTCCAGTGATTGCGGTAGAAGCTTCTGTTCACGTAGGGCTTTGATGAGAGTTTTTGCGAGAGCGTTAGCTTTTGTGTTCAACTGATCAAGGGCGGACTTGTCCTCCAGCAAGTTCTGCAAATGAACAAAAAATTATGCAATATTTTACAAAGCAACTGAACTCGTCACCTACTGAAATTGCTACCATTTTTATGATGAGTTGAAGACTCGAATTCATCCAATATTTCTATTTAATCATACGATCAATCATTCAAAAATGACCTAACGGGGCTGATATATAACCTCTCCAGCTCGTGTGACGTCCTGCAGTGAAAACTGATTGCACAACCTTTAGACTGTCCTCTTTATGCAGGGCTAAAATTATCTCCAAGTCTGTTATTGATTTATACTATCACAACATATCCTTTGTGAATAGCAGCCTTTCCTCAATCTACCCGCTGCCACCGTAGATAACAATAATATCGATTTAACGAAATTACATCCATGTTTTTTCGTGTAGCCGCTCCCAATGACTCATATTGAGAACCTCATATTGGGTGTCAATTAAAATGAACAAATTTCCCGAAAACCAAAATCAATAAACGGTATAACTAGTGTTGGGCAAAGCAGAAAATTTGGTGTGCTGTGCTCACGCGCACACGCACACGCTTTGCGAAACTAGCACTTTGCTCAACACTAGGTATAACCACAAACAAGCTGCATCACTGAAAGTATGCCACGAAAAATAATAATCAATCTACGAAAAATAATTTCCTCACCCTTTTTTAACCTTTTTGCTACACACAATGCAACAATTGGTGAAATTCCGCCACCGATTTTTTACATATTCAACGCTCTTAAAAACACATGGAGACGCCCGGTATCTCAATCCTAACGATCACCGACAGGATCGCATGACGCACGCGCAAAAAATGTGTTCTATTACAAAGTAATTTTATTTTAGAGGCGGAAATTTCCAGCCTTCAGTGATGCTGTTTATTATTAGTTGATCTAAGCGCGAACCATCATCACCATTTGATCACCTTATATTTCCATAAAAATAAACAGTAAAAACAGGGCTTTATAACTCGCTTCCTATAGCGCGTGCAAAACACCGTTATCGTATTTACCTCGACAATGTGCTTCTTTGCTTCTGTCTGGTCGCGTGAGTGTACCACTAAGTCCAAGCCGCGTTCCTTCTCTAGTAGCAGGTTCGATTTTACTTCCAACTCTTGCAAAATGCTCTCCAGTTGATCCCACTGTTGCTGCAGAAGGACGAGATTTTCACGCAGATTTTCCAGCAAAGTACTGTTGCTGGTCCACTGACGGTTTGCGTCCGTGTTTTCTTTCTGCACTCTGTCTCGATTGTACTGATCCGCACGGTCCACTATCTTCTGCGATAGTTCGTTCAGGATATCGAGCTCGTTTTGCTGCACCTATGTGTCAACGGAGGAATAAAGAAAAGGCAAACAACGAAATTCACATTAAACTGTTCCACTTACTTCACACTTTCACGGTAATTTCTTGGTTAAAACTCCAGTCACGCTTGAATGAGTTACATCCTACCCCAAATATGCCCTATTCACTGATGTCGTATAAAGAATCCGCAACGAATGCGATGTTGTCTAACTTAGTTCGATTCGTATAATGAACTATTTTTAGCAGAATCGCAACCAACTGACCTACGAACGATGATTCGAAGCAAGATGTTACCACCGTGTTAAAACACCGAGAGCGAAAAGAGCATCACTCACAATCGTTGCGAGAGCAAAACAACAGAATCGTACAGAGAACTGAAGAGAAATATAGACGCCAACTGTTTACCCCAAAATAATGGAACAACATCATTTACGATCAAATTTGTTAGTATTTGAATTGTTTATCAACGCGTGATTAGAATATGACCTAACATGTCGAATATGTTCTTTTTAATTACTACAATAATTAATCAATTACATCGCAATTTTGACCAAAAGTTACTTATTTGATGTAAGCAAGTAAATTTTCTCCATTGGATAACCTCTTCCGGCAATTCTAGCATAAATCACCATCTAAAAGCAGACTGCATGCTCTCATCACTATGAATTTTACTATGTGTTCACAGCAAAACTCATTCCCACCAGTAACCACTCGTTCGCTCTCCTCTCCGAAACGCCGATATTGTACTCTGTTTTCCTTCACGACTTTTTCTCTGCCACTCGAACCGGCTTATAACTCGCGTTGCCCGCTTAGAAGAGCGCGGGTTGGCACAATCTGCGCAAATATGCGATCATCGAATATAAATATCATCCCACGGTTCAACACGTTCGACCATTTCGCATCCGCTCTTCGCAGCAATCATTGAACATCTCATCGACTGGCTGTTACTGACCAACGTGACCAACATTTGTTCGGTCAACTTCTTCAGTACGTACACTACACATACAACGATCTTTTTTATTTTTAGGCCCCAACACAACTCTTTGAGATTTTGAAAACTTCGATCCTACTAGGCGAGCGAAAACAGTATGACATCAGCACCAGGTGCTCATTTCATATTCCACTGAAGTCATCGGCATGCTTGTTCTGTCGCTGTGAATCTGAACCTACCGATATTGCTCATCTGGAGTACAATTTTTAGGCCCCAACACAACTCTTTGAGATTTTGAAAACTTCGATCCTACTAGGCGAGCGAAAACAGTATGACATCAGCATCAGGTGCTCATTTCATATTCCACTGAAGTCATCTGCATGCTTGTTCTGTCGCTGTGAATCTGAACCTACCGATATTGCTCATCTGGAGTACATTTTTCTGTATTAAAAAAAATCACATTAAAATCCAACTCAAACATCTGAGTAGGCTTTTATTTTTATATCAATCAAACAATTATCACAGCAAACCAGACGGAATCAGACGTACGAAAAAATGATGCCCCATATTTTGAACATTTTATTAAATTCCGGGGATTTGCGTAAGTATTTTAGGACGTACTCTTATCTTTATTTATTAATCAAATACTCCATTTTCAGAAACTGTACCATCTATCGTTCGTAGGATCTCACATTTCAATATCAATCCCAAACGATCCGAAAAAGATACCCTAATCTCCGTGAAACATGCACTTCAAAGAGCCATCGAAATTGGAATTGTTCGAGAGGACAATAAAAAGAATGCTTACGGGCTAACAAACAAATGGTTCACGCCCGAAACTCAACGCTTCCATGCACAGCTACACGAGGTAGTGCAAAGCATGCATCTTGATTTCAACGATTCACCGGTAGAAACTCAAGCGTCCGGTCAGCAGATGGAGTGCATGGGGCCAGGTATGGGACAACGACGTAGTCCAGCACAAATCCGAGCCATTGCGATCTATAGAAGAATGCGTGAACAACGTGAACGTGAAGAGCGGGAAGCTGCTGCACGTGCTAAAGAACGACGCAACAGTAAATCTCGATCACGATCTCGAACACGGCGTGCTTCTAGTGGAACACGTTCTCGTTCGAAACGTCGGTCATCAATACGCTCAAGATCACGTTCACGAAAGCCGCGTTCTCGCTACGTCAAACGACGTTGAAAAATTGTAAATATTTTTATTTATGTCAATAGCGTGACCGTTTATCCTACAAATTAATTGTGTTATTTACAACAAAACTCAGGATGAAACCAGAAAGATCTTTTTTTTAATTTTAAATAAATCATTTTTACTCACCTGCAGCATGTTAAGCAAGATGTTGATGTGATCAATACGAGCCGATAGCGTTGGGATGGTCAAAATCGTATCGTCCAGCTTGCTTTTCACCAGCACATTGTTTACCGCACTTGAGAGTTTTTTGTACGACTTAACCAGATCGCTGTTTGTCAGAAGTTCCGTTTGTTGTACTGCAGCTCGGTGCGACACTTCGCTCAGTCGATTTTTCAATTGCTGGAGTTCACTGAGACAATGGTTCTGGTCCATTTCACTTAACGAATTCCACAGTCGATCTGCCTGTTCCTGGATACCACTGTACAGCAGGGTTCTTATGTTTGCCTCCCCTTCAAGAAAATCTTCCAGTTCCTTCAGCGCTACTGTGATCTTGTCCTGATCGAAGCTGAACGTTTTCGTTTGCTGGAATCGTTCCTCCGCAGTCGTGAGCCATTTTTTTACGCGTTCCATGCTATCGCGAAGCTCTGAGCGGTATTGACGATGCTTCGAAAAGTAGGATTCACGGGCCAACAACTCTTGAGGTATCGTTTCTTGCAGCGATCTTGCACGATCCACCATATCTTGTAGATCGTCAGGAAGTTTGATGTCTGTATGCGCGAGCTTCGCCAGCAAGTCTTCTATCATTTTGAGATTTATGTTTGCCTTACCGGCCAACGCAATGTGGGCGCTATGCTGCTGATCGGCCAACTTCAAATCTAATCCGAACAATGGGCGTGACTTGATGTGCTCGTCATTATCCTTGAACCAGTCTATCAGTGCAAAAAGATCATTCGTTAGTGTCTTATAAAACGCACGCTGCTTCTGGTATTTGTCCTGTTCCAGTTCGATCGAGCGTTTGATCGACGCTAGCTGCTGCTGCAGCGAGTGTATCTGATCCATAATGTTATGCCGATCGAGATCAGTGCCATCACTTGCTATTTGATGACCTTTGTCCGTGGCAGCTATTAGTAAACCTTCGCATTCTTCGATGTTCTGAAGAATCTCAGCGTAACGTGGGAGCCGTTCATTAACCGTTGGACTAAAATTATCCACTGAGTTGAAATCATTGTTGATCTTTGCAATCAGTTTCACAATGTCGTTGATTGCTCCAATGAACTGTTCTTTCAACAACAGCATCGCCTTCAGCCGTCGGAGTTGCTCCTCGATGGTCATTATCATTTCCTCCAACTTGGCCAAGTTTTCACGCAGTTGAGGTAAGTTTGTTAGCAGTATTGTGCTCATCTCCAAACGATTGCCCTTCAAACTACCCAGGATTTGTTCGTATGTTAGCAAAAATTCCTGGATGTTTTCTATCCGGCTTGTCACCGGGCGGTTCATTTCCTTCAACCTGCCTTGCACTTGTGCAATAAACGTTGCACACCCCTGTATTTTTGCAATTGCATCCTCATACTCAACAAGGTGATCGTTCAACTTTTTGCACTTCACTTTTAGCACATTACTGATGCCATTCCACTTTTCCCGCATCACTTTTACCTGGTTGTTAATGTTAGTTTTGTCTAATTCATTCAGCGTGGGTAGAATTGTGCTCTTGTAATCTTCTGCCTCCTTCACTATACCCTTCATACTTTCGCACTCCGCACACAGTTTGTCAAACTTTTGTTTCTGATCCTTCAGGATGTCATAACTAGTGGTGCGAATATCAGCAGACACTATTGACTCGGCCTCGCTCAACCAATTCCACACGCGATCTTTACGACACTCGAACTCACGCCGCTTACCATGTTCGCATTCCATGAATTTGATCTTCCGAGAGCAACTATCTACCAACTCCTTTAATTTGACCTCGATGTCATCAAATTCTTGAGCCAGCTTTTTCTTACCTTCGTCGTTGCAGTCCTTCATAATTTCACGTACCTGCTTCGATACGTCCCTGAAGGCATTTTCATCAAACTCCCGGATCGTCTGTGCATGACGTTGGCACAACTTGATCTCCGAGTTCACGTTGCTCGATAGTAGTGGAACCTGATCTGAAATCTTGTTCACATCGTTCTGTTTTGTTTTGATCCAGGCCCGCGTCACGTCCAGGTTGTTGTGCATATTCTTCCGGCACAATATATCCTCCACAACCTTGTCCAGCACACCACGTACTCGATCACCAAGCAAGGCAACATTCTTTACCAGAATCTGTAATTCCGTGTCCAGCTGATGTTTCTCGTTCGGCTCCAAATCCGACTGAATGCTCGAAAAGCGTTTGCCTAGTGTATCGACGTAAGATTGCTTGCCTTCGATTTCCTTCAATAGAGATTTGAACGCTTGCTGCTGACACTCCGCTGACTTCGTATCTGAACCCAGCTGATACGGCACATTTAACAACCCGTTCTTATCCGCTACCCACTGTACCAGTTCTCCCATGTCGTTCTTTAGTTTGCCAAACATTTTGTTAGTTGAATCAATAACATCCAATCGACGGTTCAGACGCTTGGTAATGTCATTATAGCGCCGATCAATAGACTTGAGTTGTTCCGTTACTTGTTGTGCGTCAAGATTGCTTACAAGTTCCACTATATGATCACCGTTGCGTTTGAAATTAGAAATCATCTCACAGTCGTTTTCAAGAATGCGTTTTATATTGGAAATTTTATCCAACTTCTGTCGACAGCTCAAACTGCTACCTTTCTCGACGTTATCGATCTGATTCGTAATCGCATCCAACCAACCCTGCACATCTTCATAGTTTTTGCGATATTTTTCAATTCCTAATTGGTCATCCTTCTTACGATCCATCACCTTCTTAAGGCTCATTTGCAGTTTCCCTAGTTCATCGCGCAAATGATTGTCCTGATCCGTCTCACCCTGCAAATCATCCGTCTTCACAGTGATTGTGCGTGAAAGGTCAGTCATAGCGCGTAACTCCTGCTCAGCGGCTTCTGGTCTAAACTTGCACGGTTTCGAACCCCAATCAGCCACGATTACCTTCTGTTTCTGTATCCAGTTTTCTAGCTCAATTTTTTGCTTGTGTTGGCGCTCACAATCGTTGATCGAAGTTATCAAATCTCCGATCCATTGCTGCACATCATCGATCAGATCTTCCAGCCGTGCTCGAACCATCAGTTCTTTTTCAGGAATCATTTGCGAAACATTATCCATGGGTGAGCTCGGTCGACTAATACTCGCCGTTGCTGCTTCACAAGCCTGAACAGCAAACATTAGACGGCTCTTCTCGGTTTGTAGCTTGTTATGAATACCTTGGGCTTTTTCCAGCTGTGACTGACCGATCGCATAATCCATTACTTCCAGTTGTCGTTCCTCCTCAACCCGAGGTTCCATTTCATCCAGCTGTCTATTGATATCATCCAACGTATCCTCATATTCCTGAAACTTGTTAAGAGAATCGTGCAGCCGGTTCTTTATCTGCACAGATGTGTTCAGCAATGAGTTATAACTGTCACGAATATTCTTCATTTGTGTTTCAAGCCGGCTCTTAATGACGGGCGCCTTCAAAATGTATCGTTCAATTTGGCATTGGCCCTTAGCATTGAAATCATCAATGTTAACCTGATATCGTTGAATCTCATCCAGCAACTTCTCATGTTGCCCAATCTGCTCCAATGTTTGCTCGCGATTGTATATATATAGTGAGTTGTGAGCCATAAGTTGAAACGAAATCTGTAATAACCACTTTTCAATTTCCTGAAGGTTTTGGTAGTAGGCCATCTGATCGTCTAGCTCCGTTGCAAGGTTACGAATTTGGTACGAACACTTCTCGTTGAGCTTAGTGCAGCGTGCTTGCAAGCTCGATACGCGTTCCATCTCTGCAGAACACTTGTTGAGATCGAAAAGATTCGCGACTTCTTGTTGCAGATTCTCCAAATCCGATTGTTTGAAAGAAATTTCTGTTTGTATGTGTTTCAATCGTTCAAGCAACGATTTCACTTCAGTCATTTCTCCGTGTGTTTCAGGGATCGCTTCAAATACACCTTCAGTTGTCGCAAGCCACTCGTTGATTCGTCGTTTGAGCTCCTGATATGATTCTAAGCGGCTGGCTTGGGCGTTAAGGTTGTTCAAGGATGAACTAATACCTATAATGACCGTATCTAGCGAGTCTCGTATGTCCGAAATGTCCTGGAACATAGTGGTTTGTTTCTCCTCTGGATAAAGGTAGGATGACTTGGTGAACGAATCTTGCAACATTTCGAATAACTTCTGACCTTGTGGGATTGAATTGGATAGAGCCTGCAGCTGCACAACCTTCTGCCTGATAACGACCACATCATCTGCCGTAACGTCACTGCAATTTTTTATCGTTGCATTGGCATCGTTCAACCACTTGTTGATTTCTTCCTTATAGTATAGGAACTCGGTGTGGCTGACAAGATTTTTCTCTAGTTTTGTGATGAACCCTAAAAAACATGTGATAAAGCAAATTAGTTAACTTATCCAGACAAAACAATTATTGATACAAAATTCTTAGCTCAACAAAACAAATATCCCTAAAGCTTCATTAGATATAGCGTTCATTACCTTGAATTTTTCCAAGCAACATCGAGTAGCTCTTTTGAAGATCTACCGTTCGATCACGAACTGTCGAACAGGCACTTTTCTCCATCAATGCCTCGCAATCATCGTTCAGTTCTTCGACGGTACCCTTTTTCGTTAGAATCAAATCCTGAATGCGCTGCATTCCCAGTTTAAGGATATATCATTCCGGCAAATCATGCACCGGTGGTATGGTAAATTCAGAGGAACACAAACATGTATTGACAATCGACGGTGATGATGGTCAACGTACAGGTGGTTCATGGAAGAAAAGAAAATATAAAATACATAAATATAGCAATCCAGTTCATAACTTCACCTACGATTATCAATGGCTATTAAAATTGATCACTAAGAACTAACTTATTAACTCGTTAGCTGTACGAAGCAATTTGAGAAGTATCAATTGTTAAAACAATAAAACGCGTGTATCAATGTTTCATTCTTTCTACGTACCTTCAGCTCGCTAAGCACGGACGCTTGATCAGCGGTTCCTTCGCTTGCTCCAAATCCATTCACCTTCACGTTGTACTCTTCGAGGAACGAACCCAAACCTTCTGATTTGGCCTGGAAACTATCCCATGAAGCTAGACAATCTGCCAAAGTTTGTCGTGAACCTCTGGCCAACTCTTCAAGTTCTTCCCAATCCGCATGAGCTTGCAATAATTCCTGCTTGATCGATGCTTGTCCTTCTTGTCCACTGATTGTTGCTAGCGTGTTACCCATATCTGCTGTATTTTCGAGGAGTTTTTTACCCTCAGATAAGGAAAATTCAATATTCTTCAGCTTTTCGATGCGACCAACAATGTGCTCTTTGTCACCGTGAAAATCTGATGACTGTTGTATCGCTTGGCGGGAATTTTTCATCCATTCATACAACTCACCCAACGCTTGTTTGAATCGCTCGTGATTGTTCACCTGATTTTCTAGGCGCTCAATCTCCATCACTATCTTTGCTACGAGGGCCTCGTAATCAGTAAGAATTGTGTTAAACTCCTCCACGTCCATGTTGGTGTTATCGTTCATTTTCGATTTCATTTTCTCGACCACCTCATTGTAGTTCCCGGTTTCTCGATGGATGGCACGATATTTTTCAAGTAACACACGCTTATCTGCCAATTCTCTCTGCATACTCTCTCCAGCCTCCAGCTTCCCTTGCACTTCCTCAATCCACTCAGCTAGCATACGCGACAACTTTCCGACATCTTCTAGCTGCGTCAGATGATTCGTGAGTCTTTGGCGAGTGTCGGTAATATCCACCATAAGTGACTCATACTCGGTTTTCAGATTTTCTGTATCTTCCTCGATCTTGGATGCACCGCTAGTCTCCGTGCTAAGAACAATCTTCTCCTTCAACTCGATCAAGTAGCGCAGTTTGTTCTGGCCTTGTTCCAGCGATTGACGTATTCCCTTGACAATATTAAGTTTGGAATGCGTTTCCGCAATCGTATGTGGAACAGACTCGCACTCGTTTAACTTCTCGCGCGTTCTGTCCAACCAATCCTGACACTCTCCGTACAGCGTATTATGCTGCTGGTGTTCTTGGTAGTGCAATTCCAACCGACGCATTATTTCTTTTGCAATGGACAGCAGCACGTTGTACTTGGTCGTCAATTGTGTTACGCCGTTACTGATCCGCGTATCGGCACATATGTCCAACAACACCTGAGCCTTCATGTTTATGCTGTCAAGCTCACGTTGCCAATCAAACAACATTTGTAACTTATCCTGAAACTCTTCTAGCACTCGTTTCTTTTCCTGCAGGTTGGCTTGCATCTTGTTGTAAGTTTGTACTTCTTGCTCGATCGTGTCAAGCCATTTCAATGCTACACTGTATTGATCATCATATTCTGTCCAGCGCACGATTCCATTCTCCAGTGCACCACTGATCTTTTTCAGTGCTAGACAATAGTTATCAAATTCTTCCTGCAAGATTGCTACCTCCTTCTCAATTGCTTCCACCTCATCACTGTCCACATTCCGGCAGGCTACTTCAGCTTGTTCAAGTGCCTTTTCTAGTTTTTTCTGACCAACGGATACATCATTGTCCAATATCTTCAACTGAGTCATCTTCGATACAAGCGTTTCCTTGTCACCATGCGAGTCAGAGCATTTGTTCAAACAGTCCTTGGCGTTTCGAATCCACGCAGCAAACTCATTACTTGCATCGATAAACGCTTGATGTAGTTCGACCGTTTCCTTCTGCTTTTCAAACAGTTCTTTTGCGTGTTTACTAAGTGTTTCATATTTGTTCGAAATTTCCGATGCGGGTGATGTTTGACGCAAATCAGATGCTTTACTAGCTACAGATTGAATCATCGGTTCAAAGCTCACGATATCCTGTACAATATCATTCGCCTGTCGCAGGTTTGCTCGACGCTCATTCAATCCGCTGCTCAAGCTGCTTGATGTACCAGCGAGACGGAAGCGTACCACTTTTTGTTCGCACACTTGCTGCAGTTTACTTTCGCGATCCTGTATCCATTGCTGGAGGTGGTTATAGCTCGAGCTATAGTCAGCCCACTGCAAAAGATTTGTTTCGAGTTGTACCTTCGCCGTTGACATACGTTTTACTAAACGATCCCAGTTTGTTTGAATATCTTTGATCTCACCGTTTATAACTTCCTTGCCATCAGACTTCGTGTTCTTCACTACCTTTTCACCAGTGTTCACAGTAGCGTTCACTAGGTTCTGGCCCTGCTCACGCTGTTGTATGAGGTCCACTATCTTCTTCAGCCGCTTCTCCAAGTTGTCTTTGCTAACACTGTCAACGTTTTCAGTCGAGTAACGTACGATCTCCTTTGCATTCTCGATCCAGCTATTGGCCTTTGCAAGATTATCCTTGTATTCCCGGTGCAAATCGTGGTTGGTTTCCACCTTCTTGAGCACATCCTTCGCAAGATTTACTTGCACTTGATAACGAGAGTTTAGATGACGTAGCTGATTTGCGATATACGAGTCGAGGTGCGATTGCAAAAGCGGTGCTGCGAATGCATTGAACTTATCCATCTCCACCTGTCCCTTCTCAAGTTTACTGATGAGTTCACGCATTTCACGAACCTGTTTTTCCTTTTCACCCAAATTTGAACACATTGCCAGCTTGTGATTTTTTACCAAAATATCTACCTGTTGCAACCACTCGGAAAGTCGTTCGTACTCTTCCTTGTACTCCAGGCTACTTCAGCTTGTTCAAGTGCCTTTTCTAGTTTTTTCTGACCAACGGATACATCATTGTCCAATATCTTCAACTGAGTCATCTTCGATACAAGCGTTTCCTTGTCACCATGCGAGTCAGAGCATTTGTTCAAACAGTCCTTGGCGTTTCGAATCCACGCAGCAAACTCATTACTTGCATCGATAAACGCTTGATGTAGTTCGACCGTTTCCTTCTGCTTTTCAAACAGTTCTTTTGCGTGTTTACTAAGTGTTTCATATTTGTTCGAAATTTCCGATGCGGGTGATGTTTGACGCAAATCAGATGCTTTACTAGCTACAGATTGAATCATCGGTTCAAAGCTCACGATATCCTGTACAATATCATTCGCCTGTCGCAGGTTTGCTCGACGCTCATTCAATCCGCTGCTCAAGCTGCTTGATGTACCAGCGAGACGGAAGCGTACCACTTTTTGTTCGCACACTTGCTGCAGTTTACTTTCGCGATCCTGTATCCATTGCTGGAGGTGGTTATAGCTCGAGCTATAGTCAGCCCACTGCAAAAGATTTGTTTCGAGTTGTACCTTCGCCGTTGACATACGTTTTACTAAACGATCCCAGTTTGTTTGAATATCTTTGATCTCACCGTTTATAACTTCCTTGCCATCAGACTTCGTGTTCTTCACTACCTTTTCACCAGTGTTCACAGTAGCGTTCACTAGGTTCTGGCCCTGCTCACGCTGTTGTATGAGGTCCACTATCTTCTTCAGCCGCTTCTCCAAATTGTCTTTGCTAACACTGTCCACGTTTTCAGTCGAGTAACGTACGATCTCCTTTGCATTCTCGATCCAGCTATTGGCCTTTGCAAGATTATCCTTGTATTCCCGGTGCAAATCGTGGTTGGTTTCCACCTTCTTGAGCACATCCTTCGCAAGATTTACTTGCACTTGATAACGAGAGTTTAGATGACGTAGCTGATTTGCGATATACGAGTCGAGGTGCGATTGCAAAAGCGGTGCTGCGAATGCATTGAACTTATCCATCTCCACCTGTCCCTTCTCAAGTTTACTGATGAGTTCACGCATTTCACGAACCTGTTTTTCCTTTTCACCCAAATTTGAACACATTGCCAGCTTGTGATTTTTTACCAAAATATCTACCTGTTGCAACCACTCGGAAAGTCGTTCGTACTCTTCCTTGTACTCCCGCAACAAATTAAGCGTCTTCTCTAAGTCACGCTTCTGCTTGTCAATATCGCCAAACAACGAATCAAAGCTTGTTCGCAGTCCGTTGATGTCACTTCGAATTGCTTCCTTGCCTTTATCAGAAGTTGACGCCATTACAACCTCGCCCGTGTGCACTAAATGTTCGACTAACAGCTCACCCTGTGCTTTCTTGTTCATCAACGCGTCAAACGGTGCAATCGCGCTATCCATTGTCAGTTTATCACTCAGTGACTGCTGTTTCACGCAAGGAAGCTTCTCTCGAGCCCGGCTGATCCAGTTGAGTAGATCATCATATGCCTCTTTGTACAAGCGATGATCACGATACTGATCCTCTCGTTCCGTAAGTATCTTGCTGATCTTCTCAGCCAAGTAGTCAAATTTGCCAAGAATCTGTTGCGCTGTCGTTGCCGCCTGTGACTGCTGACCAGATGCCGCCATCTCTGCAGTTTTCTGTTTCAATGGCTCAATTTCAATCTTCTCTAGGCGAATTTTCTCTTCCGTGTTCTTAATCCGCTCTAGCTGTGCACGCTTGTCGGCCATGTTGGCCTGAAATTCGACGAACCCATTCAACTCATTGTCCATCCAGTCGATGTTACGTTTCAGGTCATTAACCTGATCCAAAAATCCAGACCATTGATTAATAGCTTCATCAAGGTTCGCTCGAATATCAATCATGCGCAATGTTAAGACCGACCAATCTTCTTGCAGTGTAGTCACAGCTTTATTCATCGCCTCATGTCCTGATGGAGTTGTGCAGGCTAGCACCTGTTGGGCCAAATCAACAATCGTTTGCAAGCGTCCGGAGCCATCCTCTTTATTCACAATCATGTCTTGTACAAGTTTGAGTTTGCTTTGCAACTCTTTTTCAGAGGTACTCGAAAGATCAGCGCAATAGTTCAGCTTCTCACGCACTCCATTCAGCCAATCACGATGTTCGCCGATACGCGTCTCAAACTCCTGATGCTGAATAACGTACTGTTGCCAGCGGTTGACAAGTTCTTTAATACGACTTGCCGTCTGCTGATACTTCACGGCGAGCTCAGATATTTGAGAGTTGCGACTACTCAAATAGCCACGATACAGTAGCTGTGCTTTTTCTGTAAAGTTGTCGATTTCTAGCTCCTTTGCCTTTACCTCACCTTGCAGACTCTTCAGATAATCCTGCGTAGCCTTCTTATCAATCAGCGTCGCTTTCAAATCAACAGAATGAATTTTTGCATCGATGTCACGCATCCAGTTCATGCAATCAGTGCGTATCTTCTCATAGTCACTCCATTCACTCATCTTTCCACGAATGCCATCCATCGTCGAGTCAATGGCGGCTAGTAGTCCTTCCCACTCTTGTTGCGAAATATCTATCTGGGACCTTATGTTCGCTTGGCCTTCGTCGCTCGTATCGGGAATGGTCGCTTCACCGAGCGTGCGAATCTGTTCAACGCGGTTTTCCTCCGCCGTAATGGACTTCTTCAGCTCCGTCAAACGATCCAAATTTGTCATCAGCGAAACTTGATCGAGGTCTGTTTCTCCCCACAGTTCCACGGTGTTGTGATTTGCATCGATATAATCCTGCGTTTCCATAACAGCCTTACAGTATTGACGATGATTGTGGACAATCCGATCGTACTGATCGCCATATGCTTGTGCCTTTTCCAGACACTCTTCATATTTACTGATCATTTCAGCCATTTTTCGTTCAATGCTGGAATGCTGTTCTTGCATGTTGTCAATTAGATCACGCAAGTTATTCAGTTCAGGCCTGTGGTTTTTAATGTCAATCAGTAGTTCCGAGTAAGCCAGCTGTTGCGCACATTTTTCGTCCAATGTCGGTTTCAGTATGAGGTTTCCTCTGCCTAACTGGCTCTCGATATTGTTGAGCCACTCCTGCAATTGATCAGCTTTCTCGATAAATCCGGATAGTTTTGCCAAACGACCCTCATAGGAACGAGCGTACTCATTTACTTCATCGAACAAACGTTCACACTTTGTCGTCAGCTCCTGGATTTCGCTTCGAATAATTTGTTGTCCCTTGGAAGCCGTCGTAGCATACAAATGTTCTCCATTATCTGACACTGCATTGCACTGTACTGTAACCATGTTGTGCTTTGTAAGAAGTGTTTGGACTGTGCCAAGTACTGTTCGCGAATCCACCTGTTGATTTGTGTTCTGCATACTCTGGGCGTTTTGCATGCGACAACCATCAAATATTTCTCGAATCTCATCCACCTCTTTATCACACTCGTCGTAAAGTATACGGTACTGTTTATGCTCACTGTATGCTAGCTCGCATTTTTTGGCCAGTTCCTTTACCGTACCCTCTACAGACTGAGCACGAGATTTCAGCTGCTGCATGTTGAACGATATCTTGGTATCACCGCTGCTCTGCAGCAACTCCGATGACTTGTCGAGCAGTTTATCAAACTCGAGAGCGTTTTGCTTCAATCTGCCCAACAGTGTTTGATAATACTCATGTTGCTCTTGCTTTTCCGACAAACTATTCTTCATCGTGTAACCTCGAATAGTGTCTTCCACTTCAGCTAAAAATGCGCTGATCTGATCTAAATCTCGCTGATAATCATCCCATAATTGCATTCGCTTTTCCAACTCCACACGAGCGTCCCTAATTGATGAAATAAACTTTTCAAAGTCTCCTTTCATCTTCAGGAGGTCTTGTTCCATTGCCGTTTTCGCGCCATACGATATCAAATCTCCGTTATCGGTAATGAGCTTTGCAAGGTGCTTGAACTTTTCTTCCATCTTTCCATTCGATTGGTGTAGATCATCAATCTTTTGTACCTTTTCTTGAACTTCACGCTTATTACCAGATACGTCTGAAAGCTGCTTTAGCTCACCAAAAAGATAATCCTGCTCGTCCAATAGAGATTTTTGGAGCTCATTGAATTTATTGCATAATTCAAGTGATTGCTCTAGTCGACGAATTAAATCGCTGCATGATTTTTTCAGGAGCTCATACCGTTCAGTAATCGATTGGACCTTTCCATTGATGTCCTCGTTCTGAACGTCCGTTACTAGTGAATCTGCTTTCTCCTTCAACGAATCAATTATACGCTTGTGGCCACTAATTTCTTGCAGAATAGCTTTGTACTTAAACAGTTTTGATCGGATCTCTTGAGTCGAGTTCCAGCTCTGCGACTCATTGGGTTCAATTTTGCGCTCGGTGACATCCAACCAGTTCAGTACCTGTTGCAAGATGTCCTGATAAGACGACCACTGGATTGAGCGAACATCGAGTTGCTTCTTCACGTTATTCAATCCAGCTATTAATTGATCCCAACGCTCCTTCAGCTGGCGCACTTCTTCACGAATCTTTTCACGACCTAGTGTATTCGTTTCAGGTAACACTTTTTCACTAATCGTCACCAAGCTGGCTAAGTTGTTTTCGAATCTTTCATTACCAATTTCCAGCTGCTGAAGTTTTGATTGATTACCAGCACATAGCTTTTCATGGCCCAATGCTTCCAGATACGTTTCAAGATCATTTAAGCGAGATGTACTTTCAAAATACCTTTCTTCATAATTCTTATGATCGTTCACGATATTTTGTGCACGGTTTGCAACCTCCTTGCTTAGTACTTGCAACAGTTGGTAACGATTGATCAGCTGGTTGATGTAAAACTTTATCTTCTCAACACCCGTCTTCGTAAAAAGCGCCTGAGCCTTCGTTACAAAATCGTCAATTTGTTTTTGTCTCTCGCCAATCGTTGCTTGGTTTTTGCGGAACACTTCTAGTTGTTGTTGTTTGCGGTCAAGCGAATCGTATAGTTGCTGTTCTCGGAAAATACCTTCCATCGATCGACACCATTTCGTAAGTGCGTCTAAATCTTGGTCGAACTGGCTCCAACCAGTTAACGACTTACGTTGATTTCCAATAAGCTCCTCAATCTGTCCGTATAAGCTAATCAGATCGTTATTGAGCTCTTCGATCTCCCGCTCGGCTGCATGAATACCCGCTTCCGAAGTGCTACTTTTCATAGCTTCAGAGCACTGCGCCAGCCCGGTCATAAGCTCATCGCCTTTGGGTTTGCCCAACTTCAAATTGCTTAGAGCTTCGATGCGTTTGTTTATTTCACTCTTTTCTCCTCCTGTCTCTTCGCAACAGAACACCTTATCCTTTTCTTCGTTGATCCAGCTGCGTATTTTGCTACAGGCATTCACATAATTTTGATGGGCTAGCACACATGCGTTCAGGTTGTTCAACAACTCACCGGATTTTCGGACGATCCCTTGATATGTATCCTTTATAGAAACGACGCAACTTTGCAGATGCTTATCCTTCGTCAGTGTAAGTAACTGTTGCGCCTTTGCACATACATTATCTACCAAACCAACCTGAGACAAAATTTCCTGGTGCATAAGCTTATGATTTTGATACTGCGTACGCTTGTCCTGGATGTTTGCTTTGAGTTCAGCATTCACTTCCATCGAATGTTCAATGTCCTTAAGCCACTTAGACAGTTGTTCTTGTTGCAACGAAAACTCTCCGAACTGATGTATGCATTGATCCAGTCGTTGTGTTACCGTATTCAACTCGTCAGAGAAACGATCCCACATTTCACGAATCGCTCCAAGCTTCTGTCGTATCAGTTCTCTTCCCTCGGAGCTTGTGTACGAATATAGCTTCTCACCACGATTGATCAGGTCTTCATAAGGGGTGCTATCATCCAGCCTCTTGTAAGCAATTTCCTTCAAACGTAGCTGTCGCTCCTGTAACACGCTAAGGTCACCGACAAGCTCTCGAAACTCCTCCAACCCCTCGAGATTCTTGCGCAATAGCTGTTCAAATTCATCATATGCTTTAATGAAATCGCTTTGATCGTGAAGGGTAGATTCAGCCTTTCCAATCGCATCAGCACACAGTCCAGCCACAACACGGTACTCATTTTGCAATTGTGTAACTTTAGCAGTCACATCGAACTTGGGTTTCACTTGATGACTTTCCTCCAGAATACCGCTGACAGTTACACCATAGCTTTGAATGTCATCACGAAGCTTTTTCAACGTCTCCAAACACTGCTGCTTAGCATCCAAAGGACCCTGAGCGGTGGTAGCCTTGATATCATTCTTCTTCGATGCTAACCACATAAGAGCTCCTTCCAGACGATCATTGAATGCATCCAATTGTTTGAGAAAATCGGCTGAGCGCATCTTGAACGCACGACACTTTTCGAAGAAACTTGCCCATTGACGTTTGTTGTCTTCAAACGCCCGCAACAATTCCGAATGACCGTGATCCTGTGTTTGAGCCATAACAATAGCAAATTGCTTGTAGCATTCGTTAACATCATCCAGTGCGGCCTCTTCTTCTGTAAGTACCGTATCGATCAGAACTAGATATTCCTCAAGTTTTGCTTTTGTCAGATCGCCGTCATTAAGCATATCTTCCGTTTGCGACTGTAATTTAAGCAACCAATCTCGTGATTTCTCCAGCAATGCATTGTACTGTTCATGTGATTTTATCGCCTGTTCAAATAGCGCAATCTTTCGATTCAGATCCTCTCGAAGAGCACCATAACTTTGGCGTGTTTCCTCAATTTGGTCAAGCGAGCTTTTATCCGGTAAAGCCATTACCTTCTTATGAATTTGATCCAAGTTAGTCTCATGTACAGTAATATCTTTTTGCATGTTTTTCGCACTGTACAAAGCACTCTTCTTCTCTGGAAGAGTGGCATATCGATCATTCAGGCCGGACGTTATCTTTACGCGTAACTCACCCAACCAGTTGCTCAGTTGGTTGTGGCTTTCATCAATCGATTTTTTCTTAATCAAATCGGCTTCGATACGTTTTATGCCACCGTTAACCTCATCCAGTAATGTGTTGTAGTCACTACGAAGACGTTTCATTTCATCACGAATTGCCTCGCGGCACTCCACACTTACTTCAGCGTAAAGATTCTCGCCTAAGGTACAGGTCGCGTTTAGTGCACTATCCTTCGACACAATGTCTGCTCTCAAAACCTTGGCTGCTTCGTACTCTCGATCGGAAAGAGCTTGTATTTGCGCGTCTGCTCCAAGATTCTGAGAAAGTTTTTTGTTCTGTGTTTCCCGTAACCACTGACGTATTTCGTTAACTGCTTCACGAAACTGAACATCTTTTACACGTACATCTTCCAATCGATCGAGAAATTGGACAAAGTACTTCTTAAACGTATGATATTTGTTTTGCAAATGGTGCACCAGTACTAACGCTCTCGATTCTTGGTTCACTTCGTTCAGTTGGTTTCCGATGGTATGAAGTTGATCCATTTTTCCCTTAAACTCATCCAACATCGCACGTGCTTGGCTAATCTCCTTGGACTTTTCATTTAAGTTAGCCAAATCAATCAAAAGCACTGTTTCCATGCGATTGCGTGCTTCTAGATCCTTCAAGAAATGAACAATTTCCTCAGAAATTATTTCATAACTCAACCACAAAGCAATGTTATCGGTCAACTGTTTCTCCGTCTCGCCAAAAGCGCTCTTCAATGCGTCAAGTTGATTGCTCACTTCCTTAATTTCATCGGACATGTGGTTTACCTTCGCCGGAGAAAATAACTCTGCAACCGCTCCACCCAGTGAGCGCTCTATTTCGCCAAGAATTCGTTCGCAATCCTCAGTGCTAGTACGTACATCATTCAATGTAGTGCGCTTGACTTCCAACTGGTATTTGTCACTTGTAGCTTCTGGTGCACACCAATTCAATTTCTCATTTTGTGCGCTTATCATTCTGGTCAATGCGCCCAGTTTGTCTTTGAGTGATTTCTCTACATTCTTTGTTAATTTTGTTTCCACTTCGTTGAGGCTATTCATTACCAAACCGAAGCGTTGATCGAGATTCTGAATTTCTTTGAAGACAGTGGAAACTTCCTTAATGCCCTGATCGTATTTTGCTTCCATTGCTGCGTACTCGTTCTTCAATTCAGTAATTTCCTCCTGAAGTAGGTTTAACTTGCGGCGCAACTCACGACATTCGGTAAGATGGAGGAGTAGTTTTCCACTATCCAGTGTCATATCATCGCAGCTCACGATCTCTTCCCGTATACTATACATACGTTCAATAATAGCTTTGATCGAAAGCTTTAGCCGACGTTCATCAGCCGTGTACTCAGACATACGATTGTTTAGTCGATTAACAGTGTCCTCGATTGATGTGAAGGCATCATTCAGTTTTATCGTCATCCAATGTAGATCCTTCGGCAAACTTCCGCTATTCATCTTCTTGAAGTCCTGCAGTAAACTATCGAGGTTTTCTTTAAATGCCTGCTGTGCTGGAAGCTCTGCGCGATACGTAGCAATTTTACTCTCAATCTCGCCTGGATTCTCCAACACGCGCGACAGTTGTTCCTGCTTTGATTGCTGCCAATCATCAAGATCCTGATAAAGCTCGTCGGTTTGCTTGTACAGTGCAACTTTCTGATCAAGCACACTGGAGTTGTCGATGAGGCGTTCCAGATTAGCTTTGAATAGCTCATTGTTGTGTCTAATAATGTCGAGAATGTTATCGCAGTCCTGAGGATTGTAGCTTCGAAATGTCTTCGCAAGCTCGTTGCCCTTTGCTGCCACTACGTCCGAGCTTCTCTTCACCTTCTTCATCATCGTCTCGGATGCTTTTTTCAGCTTTTCGAGTGCTTGCTGCAAAGCGGGTTTGTTATCAAAATTAAGCACCGTACTGTTGTTGAGAGCTTCGATTTGCTTCAATTCGTTTGCAAAGCTCATGTTGTACTTGTTAAAGTCAGCATACAAATCACTCGTTGTCGAAAAGACACACAGAGTTTCGTCAGTTTCTAGTTGCAAATCCGAGACCTTTTTATCCAATTTGCCAACTTCCGCCTGTATCTCAATGCCTGTGCCAACGACATCCTGTTTCAGCAATAAGTTACCCTCGTATTGAACCTGTGCTTTCGTGCCACACAATTCGCTGATCTTTTCATTCAAGGACGAAAGATCCTCCATACCGTCGTCAAGAGTAGATAATCGTGCTGCTTGAATAATAGCCTTCAGCTTATCTTCAAAATTCTTAAGCGAATCAGCCAACTCTTTTTGAGACCGGTGAAACTTGTTTACACGGTCCTTGGTATTTTCTACTTCCTTTAGCATTCCGTCAACTTGGGATCGAATGCTCACTAACCAGTGATCTAAATCCGCAATCATATTAATTGCGCTAACGGGTTTGTGAGATTTATTGTGGAACGATATGCACGGTTCCTGCTCCATTGCAATAGATAGACGACGCCAGTTATCAATTCCAGTGGAAACTTCATTAATGCGTCGATTAGCATCAGTCAGCAGCTCCTCACTAGCACCCTCGTATTTTATCATGCTCTCACGCAAATATGCCAGCTGTTCTTTTGTTGTGTTGTGCCACTGCAGAAATTCAATCCACTTTTGCAAAAAGTCCTTCATCTGAAGCAAACTCGATTCCAGATTCTGGTAATTACTTGCCAACGAACTGTATGTTTCGTTCAGCAGCTTATTCTCCATCGGATTGTTTGAGAGGCTTTGTTGTTTGACTTGTGCATAAATCTGATTAAATGTGTCCCGTTTATCAGCGTGCTGCTGCACCAAATACTGCACGTTTTGTGCGGCCAGTTCTATCTCGTCTACTGCGGTATTCTCCAGTTCGCTTATACTTGTTCTTATCTGGTCCATCCAGTTGCTAAAATCAGTCATCTGCGCATTAAAGTTCTGCTGCTCTACAATACATTCATAGTTAGCAGTAATGCGCGCACGAGCATCGTCGCCCAACTTGGAAAGACGTTCCTTTGCTGATTTCAACTTGTGCCGTACTCCATTTACCCCTTCCTCCGAGAGACTGTGATTAATCTGATCGAACATATGGACCAGTGCGATCAGCTTGGCCTGCTGCTCAGAAATTTCATTACTAAACAACTTCAACGTCTTAATCTTCGTTTCCAGCAGATCAAT
>KZ072410.1:102802-119233 GCA_002091845.1 Anopheles cracens
CTATCCTATCTATTTTGAGGGTTTGCAGCAGTGTGCCATAAAATAAACGAAAGGCGTAAACAAATCCGAACTTCGATTCCATGCAATCGTTTAAATAAAGGCGTGCAAGCTTTGCTAGTTGTTCGCGTGGGCGATTCCGAAAAAAACATGACGTTAACAGAGCCTCTCACTGAACTGTGCGGTAAATTGTGCCCATAAGTAATGTCTCGTAGATCATGCTCTCGAGTTAGCCGTTTTAGTTAGCGTTAGAAGTTGGCTGCCGTAGATGTGTGACAACCGTTCGAGACGACTAATGGAGGCGCCTGGCAGGGGAGTGATGATAATTAATTATGTTTGTTTGTTTCTATTTAACTATACAAATGTAAACCGTTATGTTAAAGGAAATGGGTAACTACATGCAAAACGAACGAATGGCATAAGCGTTATTAAGGCTTATCTTAACGGGGATCGGAAAAGATTTATTTGATATCTCTACGGCGCCAATCGGGTGACATTTTATGTGTAAACTCGAAGACGATTTAAGAGCGCAGTACAGTCTGTTGCCTACTTTTGCGATTTACAACTGTTGCAAAATGCTCAGACCGTCATCTGCACCTACGACGCTGCTTTCACGCTAAAAACCGCTTTCGTGGCTTAAATGCTCTCATTAATTTTGTAGAACGAGTACTGGGATTATCGGTTTAACAGTCATCTTGACAAAACAACTCACTCTGGTTCGTACGAGCAGAAAGATAAACAAAAATGGCATGTGATAATTTTTACGATGGACGGATTGAGAAGCGTGCTTGCGGTGGAATGACTCATCTTTCGCACTGTACGGCAGTTCGACACGTTTCAGTCATTTTTTATTTGCTTTCTGAAAAGTCTTTCAAACAAGGGCATTGAAGGGTCGTTAAAAATTGAAGGAACATGCTTACCAGTGGAGACGAAAACGTATTTTAATAAATCGTTTCATGCTCAGCCACGTTCAGTCACGTTCTGTGCGGAGTTGGAGCCAGATAGAGTACAGGAATCATTATTGAAACAGCTTTATGGTCGAGTGAAATTGTGGGAGGAATCGTCGGAAACGTTCTTTTCAAGTTCTATTTTGAGTTTGCGCACGATTAAAGGGGAGAATATTTTAAAATGTTGCCATCTATCCTAGCCTCTGTTCCAACTTGTTTCATCATAGCATAATTTTCTCTTTAAATTGTCACGAAATAAAATAAATCTCGTGTCAGTCGTTAATTTATGACAGTAGGATATCAGTCTAACGCGACTGCGTCATACCGCTGCTGGTATGGTTGGGATTTATATTTTATACTAGCGGTGATTTTTGTGAAGAGCCGAGGATCTCCCTGACCACCTGTCAGTTGGTGTTTTGCATGAATATAGCCCGTGCCCATCGATCACCACGCTTCCGTTCGGATTGCGACACACAACCGCCGAATCTTACAGCTTCGTAGGAAATGAGGTTGCTTGGTTATTAATATACTTTACTCTTCCTTCTATCCTTGTACGTGCGAGTTTATCCGTGTCTGTGTGTGTGTGTTTCCTTCCGTTTATTTATTTGAAAATGTCTTATGTCCATCCACCGTGACGCGATAGAAATGATTAGTTCTGATCGTCCCAGCAACAAATAAGAGCCGATAATTAAACTTTGTGCCGTGCCGGACGGGAAGCGGTCTTCGGAAGAAGTGCTCTTTTACTTAGCGTAGTGTGTCAGTCTGTGTGACTGTGTGTGTGCGCGTAAAAAGTAAAAGAGCAAACAAACGCGAAAGATAAAGCAAACAACAGCTAAGAATCTCGGTGTGTTGATCAGCAATGTCCGGTCCTCCGAATATTAACAACAACCAGCTACCATCTGCTGGTGGTGGTGCTGGTGGCATAGGCGGTGGCAGAGGGTGGCTAAGGACGCCACCACCGACGTACTTCCGTTCGCCATCACCCTGGGTACCGCTTGGATCTGCTCCTCCTAGGCAAAGCCCTCCAGTAACGGCAATGCGACCGGTTGATGCACCTCCGAAAAGCATAACTCGTGAACCAACCGAGTTTGTCTATCAGCATCCGAGTACGAGTGCCTATGGAGGAGCCTCCTATCCCGCTCAATCCCAACCATCGATGCATCACTACAGCGGTGATCGACCGGTGCCTTCAACATCCATCCGTGCAACGACAACGCCCATGGCAACTGGATCTTCCGCGCAGGAGTACCAGTTCAAGCGCCCGATCCCTTCAGCCATGACACCGACTCAAATTGTGTCCCAAGCGACGACTCACTACCGTCCTGTTTCGCCTGTCGTCGTCGCACCGCTACCGTATCCGCAGTTCAGTTCGGCTATGTCTCCAGTTTCGTCACTTCATCGATCAATGACACCGTATAGTGCTGGTAGCAGCTACGGTCCGATAGATTATCAACACCAGCTCACTCAGCAGCAGGTGCGTCCGGGATCTACGGCCAGCTCGATTTATGGTGGCGTGGTTTATCACTACGGGCCAGCAGCCGGCTCAGGACATTCTCAGATACCGGTTGGCGGACAGTCCCAGTTCGTGATCTACGACTATGGCGGTGAAATGGGCCCCTCGACGGCGGAGATAATTGCGGCGCAGTCGCAGGACTACGTCGACGAAAAGCTAGCCGAATATCAAGCCACCATTATGCTTCTTCAAGGTAAGCTCAATTTTATGCTTGTATGACGTGTATACTTTTAGCGAAGAATCTCTTGGCATATCGGATTTTATGGGAAATTTCCAAAGTCGCGGTTCCGTTTGAATTGAATTAAGTAATGGTGCAACGGTTGTATCGGAGAATTGACGTCATAGGGAACAATCGTATGGGGTTGGAAAATTTGAGTTTTCTGTCCATCAAGCGGGCACAGCTGTCATCGGTCTTTGAGATGAAATGTTGCGCCACCATGACGCCACACTGACCAATGCCTGTGACAAGTGATGGTCAATGTTGTTCTTGTTTTTGAAAAGCAAAAGGTCGCTTAAAACGAAGTTTTTAACACCTCCCCGCTCGGTGTTTAACTGATTGGGCGTTGAAATTTCAATGTCACAAAATATTAACCGTTGTGAAGGGCTACAAGTATTGTTTGTTTTTCGTAGTAAAAACTGCACAACATATAGAAGTGGTATAACCAGGGTTATACAACTTGATTGATTGTGTGATTGTGTGGTTTACATGGCTGTACATAGCGCACGTAGCCAAACAACAAGTACTTGCTAATTGAGTTTTGAATGCGATGCAAAAAACATATTCACACAACTGAACTGAACTTCTAAGCGGTACGCGGTCACGTAGCAGCAGCCATAAATTATTTCACACATAAAATGTACTAGTTCTCAGAATACTGTTCTGAGTTAAAATTACAATCTAGCTAAATCATGTAGAGGAACATCGAACAACCCTGCAACACAAATACAAAAATAAGTTGGGGTAGTTTTGATTTCACGCACACCTAACCACCTATCTCGTTCGAAAACGGAGAGAACGCGATTTTTCGCAGATTTCTCTCTTCTCAATGTGCCGGCTGTCAAACTTCGCTTTGTTTACATTCTACGTCGTGCACAAATCCTCGTGCTCTCTCACATCTCCCTCGCTCTCTCCTGCGACGCACTGCACCGTCACGACGGCGACCCCCCCATCTGGGAATTTAAAAAACCCAAAAGACTCTAGCGAACAGCACACTATTTTTCCCACACTTCCAAAATGTTCAACGCAGATCCATCATAAAGACGTTCATTCATTAACACTGCGCCCCTGATGCATTTCATTTGACGTGTGCTCAGATAAACTACGTGCTTTATATGAACCCCAGAGATGGTTGTTTCGTTTCACAATACGCTTCAAATTGTTGCGCCGAGAGATAGAGGCTTTTCACGTCCGAGAACTGTTCGAGCGTTTCTACAAAAGTTATTTGCACACTCCATTAGAAGCACCATCACGAAATATATCACTTCACTCGTTGCCACCGTTGCTATCGTCTTCACCTTGATGTAGCAAAGCATTCAAACGCTTCGAACGGAGTATCAGAACCGGCTCCAAAATACCTGTTCACTCCAGTGGACGGCACCAACCGTATCATAGTCGAATGTGTGATTCGATCCGGTGGCACTGACGCAATCAATCCCCTCGTATTGCCCGATATTTCTATCATGGGCTCATGAAAATATCAATTTCCATAAGACTTCTTCGATCGCGACTGTTCGATGACACCATTCGCTACCACATTTGCCATCTACACCGTACACTTGTTCACCTTACAGAGATGGCTTTATTGGAATCCAGCACATGCTCCATCGATTGCACTCTTCCACAAAAACACTTCAAAAGGTAGATTAAAGCTGTTGTCTTTTCGTACACAAGGCTGCGGATACAGTCACTTTGGAATAACTTTTCACTTGACAGTATTAATTCACCATAGCGGCAAGTCACGGACACACGTTGCTATTACGCATGACGGCACCGAGAGCATACTGTGTCTGGAGCAACGCAATAGGAGAGGATAAAAAATACGCCGTACAGCGCTTGTGAAACGAAGGGGAACATAATTATCACGCATGGACGAACACTTGCTGACTCTGAATAGATCCGTAACTTTGAGAGACCTTATTCAAGAATGACCACATTACCAAAAATGTAACAATACACTCTGCTCACCTAAGTATGCAAAGGTAAGTAACCTAATAAAATACGCACGTTAACTACAAAATATTGGCCAAAGGTTCTCTCTCAATTTATGTCTGCTGATTCCTGTTCCTATCCAATAATCAAACAATAAACGAACTTGAATTTGTAATGAATCAAATTTTGATTCACGTTCTTGTAAAAACCATGTACACAAAAAAGTACTATTATGATCACAAAATATGCAATAGACCATGCACAAATCGTCCTAGAATCTTCAACGACGACACCAAAAATCTCTCCTTATTTTTTATACCGACCGCACCAACACTTGCTACGAACGAATAGCTGCTCCACTACGACTCAACCGTCAAGGTCACAATACAGAATTCCCCCCCATCTGGGAATTTAAAAAACCCAAAAGACTCTAGCGAACAGCACACTATTTTTCCCACACTTCCAAAATGTTCAACACTTAACACCACATCTTAAATTAGACACCCAAAAGACTCTTCATAAGCACCGAAAGAAAACATACTCGACACGAAAATCAATAATCGTCGTTTACATGAACACGGCTCCTGCTAGTCGCTTCTATCGGAAGTGACCTAAAGGAAAGACCACCACTTATGCAAACACCCCACAAAACCGGAACGTGACAGAAAGCACAATCACAAAGCTGCACTTGTTATGCAAGCATACGTCGGAAACAATGTGCTGCTTAAAATTTCGAAATCGAGAAGCCGACCAACCACACTAGATACTAAACCAACGCCACAGCAGCAACCGATCCGTTCACCATGACGGTTGAGCGAAACTTAACATAGTGGGGGTTGTTCCTATGCTTTGGCTGGGAGGCTTTACGTTACCCCCAACTGACCAGCCTCCGCTACCCTTTCCACCGATTGCAAACGCTCCATTAGTGACCCGAAGGCCACTGGATAAGTGTCTGTGTGTGCGTGTCACTTATTTTTTCATCTCTTATGTCGGTGCCTACTTGCGAACTACGATGCATCCAAGGGTCGCACTGGCGTCGTTTACAACGATTGCAACGAATAACCGTTGATGGTATATGGGGGTTACTTTCAGTTTTGGCAACCATTCAATTCATACTAATACACAAATGAAATATGAACAATTAGTACGAACAAAATGCAGTCCAAAGCCTTACCTCGTTTCTCGAGAATGTGTATATCGTATTCATTCAGACTGCTGTTAAACTGCCGCTTTACGTCAATCATTCGGTGGACCATCTGGCTCCGGTAGACACTATACCATGCGGGACTGTTCGATCTGGTCTCTTCATGGATTCCCTCTCCGCTAGCTCGTTGCGGTGTCGAACTAAACGAGGACCCAGATTTTGGCCGACGAGCCGGTGAAATCGGTATACCAGTGCTGGCTGTAACGGAGAGGACTTTTTCCTCTTGGTAATGGTGCAGACTGACTGCTGCATTGCTGTCCTCATCATCCTCAGACGACAAACCGGAACCGGAAGGGTCACGATTGGGTGAGAGTTTGCGTCGTTTAGCAGCGGCATCGCCAGTCTTCGGTCTTCCCCTGGAAGAACTCACAACACCCGAAGCGGCGGGAACGTTATGCTGCTGTAGATCCATTTCCCATCGCGTTATGCAGCACGTATGTAAGTATGGTAAGAAAGCGCACTTGTATAACTTGCAAGTGCACGATGGTTCACGAATCACGAATGTTCAATGCGATCTCAACAACAAGGAAACATAAACAATAACGCGAAGCACAGCGAATACTTTAAGAGCCACTCACAATACAATTCATATTCGATTCAAACACACATGCCACGACACACTTGGGGGTTGAGTAATCGAGTATATGTTAATTATTCCATGCAGATTCAAACACAATGACCATATACATTAGCTGCTTGTTTTGTGCATTAACAGTTTACACCAAACGGTTATGTCCGCCCTTGAATGGATGTAGCTGCATTGACACTGAGACGCACACTTAACACCACATCTTAAATTAGACACCCAAAAGACTCTTCATAAGCACCGAAAGAAAACATACTCGACACGAAAATCAATAATCGTCGTTTACATGAACACGGCTCCTGCTAGTCGCTTCTATCGGAAGTGACCTAAAGGAAAGACCACCACTTATGCAAACACCCCACAAAACCGGAACGTGACAGAAAGCACAATCACAAAGCTGGACCGCGACCAGTCGAATTGGACTCCATGTAACACGATCAAATATCTCCGCTCACCGCCTGTTAGCGTACAGTGTTCATCGTACAATGACTCCCTATCTACCCGCTGTAGCATTCGCCTAGATCAAACATCTCACGGGGTTTGCTGGTTCAGTGTTCAAACGAACTAATTACATGTGCACAGTGAAGCATGTGATTTCGGGCAAATCTCAATGGGAACATGTCGGCCAACTGGACGTACGAGTAACAGCACACGCAGAGCCGAAGCAAACACCCCCAATGCATCTCAAGTAGGTGGTGTTAATTTTAAAACCTGCCTTGGAAGCATCACTCCACACGGGCGTTACATCACTTTAACGTTCGCATTCGCTACTTTGCTGTGGAGACGAAACTAAAATAATTGGTCATTACGTTAAAGGCGCAAATAGCGATGACGTTATGGTTGCACTGATTTAATAGAGCATCAATTTATGAACAATCCTAAACAGATGCAGCTAATCTAATAAGCTACATTCAATGGTGTCGATCGGATTCTGCCGATTGCCTAAAAAAGTCGCATCGATTGAGCTCAATAACTCAATAAAGAGCGATCTTGTAGTATGAGCAACCCTAGCACCCCGGTAATGATGCTCTTACCATCAAGACTAACTAAGTATGGCCTAAACTACCAGCAGCACACTTGAGAATGAATGATCGTCCGTTCGAAAGGAAAACTCATCCTCTGCTTGGCGTGAGTGAGTGCGATCGAAAGGGCAAGGGTTCGATTTATTTTTAGAGGCTTTTTGGAAGAGAAAAAGCAACATCCATAACGAAACTAAGTAATATTCCATTCGTTAGATTCCGTTTTACGGACCGCAAACAGATGGTTGTTCCAAATGTCTCATCTCATGTATGAGTTTGTGTAAAAGTAATATTTTTCTGCCGGTGTAATCATAATTCAAAGCCACTTAGTTTAGTAAGAATACAGCCCGGTTTGGCAATCATCGTATGGAAATAGAGAAGTATATAATGAGTTAGCCCTGTAGCTTGAATTCCCCATCATGCTTACAATGTTAACGTTCAGCGCTGTCGGCTCATCGCACATCGTGTAAACCGACTCGCTAAGCGCACAAGCCGCAACCATATGCATTCACGCAGAAAACGGACGAATGGTATTAATATACCGGCTATCATGCAGCAAACGTATGTTTACTCTAAAAATATCTGCGAGTTTGTTGTGCGGTGCCGAATCCGGCTGCAAAACGCGTCACTAATCCGCTGCGGCTTCCCATATCCTTCCTTCTGATGCTACCAAAGCCGAGTCGGATCGAGTGCTAAAACTGTGCTCACATCATACCATCGAAAGGAAAATTTGAAAATTTTTACCACGGACAAAAACACATGCAACCAGCTACAGTCACAGGCCCTGCTTACACTAGCGTGCCACTGCAATTACAATAGCCCGTCTGGCAGCGACCACAGTCTCAGCGTCCTCTGCGCTGTGTTACTTGCGGCTATATAAATAAATATTATTATTTTAATTTGCCACACACTGTGCCTGCCATCAGGTCGTCAGTCTTTCCCTCGTACCCTACAAAAGCGTGTGTGCGTCGCTGATGGCCGTTTTCGCCCGCAGCCTAGCATCTTGTCTCAAGCCATCCATCTTTCCGCGCCATATGGCCGCTGAGGAGGCGCATGGTGTTTCACCGAGGTACCAACGGGACAAGGACACGACGCAGATCTTGACAGCAGTGGAGTGTAACGCCATATTTTGGTCACACTGTGTCGGTAAGCTGTCCTACAAAGCAAAACGTGACTCGTTGTGCGTTTTATTTTTTGAATGCCAAATAACAAGTTCGAAAAAATCCCAACCAATCAACTGCTACATCCTGATTTCACCAAAAACCACTCGAAGGAACTAACAACAGTGCTACTGAAGGACATTCAGGACCAACTAGTGGAACTCAACAATACACTGAAAACGCTCAGCTCTCAAGTGGCAGCTTTAACGATCAAAGTGGAGACTATTTACACAACTGAGCAGCTAACAAGCGAACCACAAAACGTTATAAAAGATTGCAGTGAAGTTGATTCTAATATATCCGGAGTTTTCCCGCTGAGCTTTTGTTCGACAGTCTACAACGTGTTCTGCAACCAATCTTTCGAAGGTGGTGGTTGGTTAGTGGTGTACAATCGTTACGATGGGAACAACACCATATTCAATCAAACATGGGAATCGTACAAACAAGGCTTTGGTGAACCCAATGGAGAGTACTTTATCGGATTGCAAAGACTCCATTCCCTCACATACGGTTCATCTTACGAGATTGCTTACTTTCTGACACGCGCCGGGGCGGAATATGTGGGCATATACGACCACTTCGAGATCGATAACGAACGGGATCGATTTCCAATCCGAAACATTGGTACTCCGCGTGGAAGTTTACGTCTGTTCCGTGATCACGATCAAGTTTACAAATTTCAAACATACGATAAAAATAATCTCCATCCACTTGCGCGCGATACGATGCTCGCGGAAGCTTGTGCCTTTTGGTTTGTCGACATGCCACACGGACATGATTCTCCTGGCTTCTTACAGTTCTGTCAACAATTGCGTCGATTGAAAATTATGATAAGAAAACCTATAAGCAAAGTTTAAAATAATAATACATGCGCTTTCTTTTCAAGGTCTAAAAATTGATTTAAAAAAATATTTTCATTGCAAAATAAAACTTTTAAAATTGTCTAATGTTACAGTAGAATGCACCCTTGGCGGTTACACAAAATGATTAGACCTTGCGAATCCTGCAGCTCCAACCAACCAATTTGGAGTGTGAATTATTGTTAAATGACTGAAATATAAGATTTTAAACACAAAACTAAGGTCAAATAAAAAAAGCTTTTAGCAAAATTATACTAAAAAATAAAGCTATAGCCTCTTCTATTACCTTTGATGGCACAATGGTTGACCACTTTGAATGTTCAGCTTTTTTAATATTCGTTTTGTTTGATTGTGTCACATATGAAGGCATATGAAGTGTTTACAATAATCTTTAATATAATACATAGATTCGAGGCTGGATAAATGTTGTGATCAAAATATTTTTCTTCCTGTAATTGAATTACATACAGTGTGAAAACACTTCATATACTTCACGTTTGTATTTCAAATATGTATGTTGTCTGAAACTAAATTTGCTTTAAAATATTTTAAATTTTTTATTACACCTATATGTGTTGTATGGCGCAAACATGAACGATAATTGTTGTATGAACTGTCAAACTGTTTAACCAAATTTCTTGTGTATGATTCATTTTTAACGATTGCTGCTAGGGGTTTGACAGCTGGTTTGTTTTGGCTTTGGCTTTGGCTTTGGCTGAGAGTGTTTCAAGCAAAAACAATAACAAACCAATACGCTATAGTGCTAGCTGTTTCGAACGAAAGTTCTCTTATCACTTAGTTGTTTCTGTGCGATAATCCGAAGCTATCTCCCTGCAAGTAAGTAAAACGAAACCATCTATCAGCTTCCACCGGTGGCAAAGCCATATAAAATAGATAAGAATAACTCGATTAGCCATGAAAAGGCTCATCGATCTGGAAGCAAAAGGTTCCCGTTTTGATGAATTAGTGTCTTGTGGTTGTCTTCCTTTGTGTGAATACGGTTCAGGAACACAATTGAAAATGTTACCTTCAATATTTCTTTGTTCGTTTTTGGGTAAGCTATTCCTGCTCGCCATATAAGTTGTACGTGTGTGAAATATGTTAGAACATAAATTTTCAATACTATTTTTTCTTCCAGTGTTGTCCTCCGGAATTGCTCATGCGGATGCGAAAGCAAATCTAACAAAAATAACATGGGCCCATGCTGTTAACGATGCGGAGTTTCTATCCCGTGTCTTGGAGAGTAAGTTGCATGCTTACTTGCTTTACATTAGATTCGTTCTAATATAAGATTTCATTTTAGGTGATATTCAATTCATCGAAGCCGATATTTCTCTCGGTTATCTTACGGATGATGTAAATAAAGAACATGAAATTCCTATCATGGCCCATCCACCAGCGACAGAGTCCGATATTGCGCTAGAAACGTTTCTGAAACGTATACTGCAGTATAATCGTGAGGTAGAAAAAGATCCTGCCCAGGTGAAGGGTGTGAAACTCGATTTCAAATCGATAAACGCGTTTGAACGTTCCATCGATATCATTCGAGCCAGTTACGAAATGAGCAAATTCGATACGTGGATCAATGCAGATATTTTACCCGGACCGGTTGAAAACACTGCTAACGTTCCCGTGGACCCTGCGCGTTTTTTCACCGCCGCTAGACGCCTCGGGAAAGCAACACTCTCCATCGGATGGACCACTCGCTGGGGGACAGAGTTTACGGAAGGCTCATATACAAACCCGCAGATTGAGGCCATGATCAATGCAATCCGTTCAAATGGAATCGATCAAGCCGGAAATGCTATCACATTCCCCGTCAGAGCTGGCATTGTAGCAAACAGTGTTCAGCATATGGTTCGTTTGTATTGTGAATTAAAGGATACGAATGATGTTACCTTCACGATATGGTCGAGTGCGGACGATGCCGTAAATGTAGAGAAACTGAGGGAGTTCATATTCACCACAGGACTGGACCGTACGTACGTTGATGTGCCCGAGGACTTGCATCGCAAGCTGCATCTGGATGAAATTGCTTTTAGCAATACTTGCAAAAAAATGCTCCAAGCTAGATGTTTCGATTAGCCGTTTAGATTTTTTTCAAACAGGTTGTACGAAATTTGTTAACAAAAATATATCATGAAATAAAATAAAAACATGCACAACAATGCTCTTTAAGGGTTAACATCAAACTGTCATTAAAGTCAAACCTGATTTGCTATATTTGTATAGAATGTATTGTTTACAATCAATTGGAAAGAAAAGTGCATAATTTCATTGTCTTCTCTGTTCTCTCATCATCAGTGTGGTAATGCTAAACCTATCTACTCGTACTTCTTTTGCTTCAGTATCATGGCACAGTTCTTCGTGCTTCCGTACATCGAACTTTCCGTCACCGTTTCTGTGTGATCTGTTGGTTCTAGAACTATTGGACGGGTAATAGTAGGTTCCAACCGGAATTCCATCTCGACGGGTTTTACATAGTTTGCCCGCATCTCACTGACGAAACCCTTGTGCAGCTTATGTTTGAATACCGGCACTACTATTCGTGGCTGCAGAGTTTCCGTTTCCTTAGCGGCTCTTTGGCGTTCCACCCGACTCATCCAGTTCCAAAAAGTAATCGTATCGTGTTGATGATTGACGTGTGGTACGATATCCTTCATGGTTGTGGTAAGATAAGGGTCTACCAATCGTCCAAATCCTTTCGCGTTTGTGTAAACAACACCCTTTGGACGTTCCACTGATTTGTTGCAGATTTGTCCGAATCGGAAGGATTCGGCTGGCTGAAAAACGCTACGTGTCTCATCGATGGAGTCATATCGCTTCAAAGGCATCTTGACATCTTGAGCCAGTTTCGGTTGTGAGGATTTGACGTAGTTCAATCGTTCCGTGAGATAAATCAAAGCTGCCTTGTCATCATATTGAACTGGAAATTTTTCTCTGAACTTTTCGAACGTTTCAGACATTGGCTGCCAGTTGTATTCGGACTGCAATCTTCGATAATTGCGCTCAATGTTTGATAGTTGCACCTGTATTACTAGGGAACAGTAAAATAGTCTCTTAGTTGCCTTATTTTATGAGATCGTGCACTACTTACATTTTTTGTTGTCTGACGACATTCTAGAAACATGTGACTATGTTTGTTTGAGGAATACATATTGTTATTTTCACCATGACAACAGTACCGTTGCTGTTGCTATGATGCAAAAATTATGTATCGTATATA
This sequence comes from Anopheles cracens, assembly GCA_002091845.1. NCBI lineage: Eukaryota > Metazoa > Arthropoda > Insecta > Diptera > Culicidae > Anopheles > Anopheles cracens. Next base: position 115,464 of record KZ072410.1, read on the forward strand.
CCAACCAAAGCACAGCAAATATATGGACTGCAGTGTTTACACAATTTACACATAATAAAAACACGTTAAAATTACGCTTTTCGTTACTGTTCAAGCATTGCAATTTAGAAATTTATGTATAGTTATCCCCACAAATATGTGCCACAAAACGTTTTCTTCTCATTCTTTCATTATCACTAGTCTGGGTGAATATAAGGTGATCGCTTCTTTCCATCCTTTAGCTTTCTTGGGGTAGATCCCACCCTGAACGTTCTTCCTTTCCGTGGTTTCATCGAGTTTGAAGCTGTTCGAAATTTTATTTTTTTTGGCGACGGTGTGTTTTCATCATTCGAATCGTAAGCTTCTTCGCCGCTTGTTGTACTTTCATCAATGTCTGATGAAAATTCATTTTCGGTGTTTTGCATTACTATATGCAGCCCGCACATTGCAATATCATCGCTCAAAATTCGTACATGGTTGTAGAATGCATAGGTTTCGGAACGTCGAAAATCGACACCCAGTTTGAACAATCGCCGCTTCGGATCACTAGTGATGAAGCCAAACTTGATGCCTTGATCCAAAGCTTTCAAAATTGCCAACGGTTGTGTATTCATGCCTCCGACCAACAGATCACCATGGTCCAATTTTTCCATCTTATTGCATATCTCTTCCAGGCAAACTAAGTTTTGAAAAACTATAAGGTAATTTTTTTATCGGCAAAAATAAACTATGGCTCACCACTGTTGTTTCCAGCTTCTTGCAAAATGTATAATACTTTCGTTAACATTCTTCAAACTACCAGTCAGATGAACGTATGAACGAATACTGAGCGAAACCTAAATTCTCTATTAATTAATCGATGCTAACTAGATACAAAACGATTCTATTTTTCTATAATTTCCCATTCCACTTTTTTCTATAGACCATGGGACTACCCGATTTACCGGGGCAGCCGGAAGAAGATGGTACTTTTGCAATGGACGAAAACAATACAGTACACATGGAACCGTTCAGTGAGGATGAAAGCGATAATGAATCTTTCGTTGACACCAACGGTTATGCCGGTTATCAGCCCTTGAATATGGACGATCAAAACCACACTAATCGAAGGACATCGTTTATGGAAAATGATCAAGATTTGGAGGCTATGGATACACCTGAAAATGAGCCGATCGGACTAGACACGGCCAACAATATCAATGCTGAACTACTAAATGTAGATGTGTGGAATGCACCGCGACCCAATGAACTGAGTATCGAAATCGATTCTTCAAAAGCAGCAGAGGTATGATGAACATTTACATAGATTTAACTGGAATGAAATGGTACATAAATTATTTTCTGAACGTAACAACTAAATAATTTATGCCACTACGCCGCTTCAAAGCACTTAATTGATATGATTTCCGCTGGTTCTGGTAAATATTACCATGTACAGTTGTGTAACTGTACATAGCAACATTTAATACATAACATTGACCACTCTCCATCCCGTGACTTATATTGTTTTCGTGCAAGCTACTTTGTTTATTTGCAGCCCCGCTGCATACGTTTGTATTATTCATTACCATTTAAAATAGCCCAAGGGACAAAACATGTGCGTGGAGTTGGACGAATTGTGTTGACCGAATTTCAACATGCTGCGATTTTCTCAACGGCGACGGGACATACAAATTTATTGCCTTACTCACAAAACGTAACCCTTCCGGTTCCGATACTAGAGGATGGCAGCAGAAGACCGGACCTATAGGAACAGTCCCACAGGAGCTATCATCAAACAGTTCATGCACGTTGGGACACGTCTTTCATTACCTACATCGTCAGTTCAAACAGTGTTGCACCGAACCATTTCGTTTTTCGGTTACTCGGTGTACTATTTCACACTACCCCGCACCGTGTTTTGTTCCGTTGCAGATCGTGAACGTGATGGCCGGCATCAAACTACCCACCATGGCCGTACCGGAGTGGGCCCGTGGAGTACCGGAAGAAGAATGGAAGGAAAATTTACTACAGCGAATTCGCCAACGACAGCAACCGGATGTTGACGATGGATGTAGCACCTCCTCCACAGCAAACGATCTTCCGGCGGCACCCAACGGCAGGAGTAGTCATACTAGCAGAAGGACGTGATTTATGCGACAGACGCGATTTTTGCCAATAATAGCATCATGCTCCCATTCCCCACGACGCGTGTCTAATGCTGCTACACGTAAATGTCCCTTCGCTGTTCTACTAAAAGCCCGCTCCACTTGATGTCTCATGCAATAAAGCGCACACAACCGCTCATATGAGCCGACACAACAAAAAAACCGAAACGAGTAGTTTCCTATTTTACAATTTATTTTATGCGAAACATGAAACGCCACAACTTCCGACTGCGCCGGTATAATAGTGTAAAGGCACGTTAGTATTGTGCACAGGAATCGACCATCGGGGCCTGCGCCATCGCCACATTTGTACCACCGTTTAGTTGAATATTGTACCGTGATTTGCATTTCCGTTGCACTTCCGCGTTGCGCGTGCCGCCACTGCTTACGGGAAAACAAACTCCCCTCCACGCGGAAGGATTTCTCTGAGCGGGACCGACGAGGGACCTTCGTCGTTAACACGGTCTCGGACTAAATTTTCCCATTACGTGCGGTAATGCGATTCCTTATCATTGCGTGCTTTACAGGCAGCAAAACGGAAGACCGACGATGAGAGGGCTTTGAGGGTAATATAACAAAAAAAAATGCCTACCCCAAGGCCAGGATATAAGTGAACACGTAGCTCTCCATCAGCCCCCGATTTGTGCCCTCTCACACAAAAAAAAACAGGTCTCCATCTCGCGCTTATCACTCTTCCTCTCTCCAGCTGTCTAATGCATATCAACGAATGCTTAATGCTAGAGAGAGAGAGAGAGAGAAGGAGGAAACGAGTAAATGAGAGATTACGAGCCAAAAACATACGGAGATCGTGTGGTAGAGTGCGTTCCGAGATAGTGCGCGTTCCGCGAAACCCGCGCGAGAGAGCCGAAAAGCGGGTTCGCAACTGCAAGGACAGAATCCGCTGTTCGGGCGGTTCTCTCGAATCAGTTCACTCTGGTCGCCGGTCTGTTTCGGGCGGAATCGTGTGCGAAGAAAAACACCGGATTCGCCTTCTCGGTGACGGGGTAGGTGAAAAGCTGCAAAATCGCCCATGACACGCGCGCTTTCGGGGTTGCGGCGGTGGAGAAAAGTAGTGCACGGGTTTTCCTGCTCGATTCGCTACATTTTTGCTACCGTATCGTACCGTACACAAGGGATCATCGCATCGCTAAGAAGAACGGTGTTCATTGTGCCAAACCTCGACGCAACATTTCTGTGCAACAGCTCACGAGCTCACTGTCAGGTCGTCGCTCTGTGGTGTGCCTTCACACCACGGAACACACTGCAGCGAGATGATGTGCTGTGTTTGTGTTGATAAGCTAGTTCTTGCTCGCCTGCGAGAAAAGTGAGCTCGTTTAGGTGCGAACAGCAACGAGCAAGACGAAGTGATTGTTTCTTCTTCTAACAGAAACCAGTCCTGCGTGATCTAGGCTCGTTCCAAGCGACGTCGTTTTGTGACCGGTAATTCAATATTATCCCTCTGTCCCACGTTCCAGCTGGTCTGGTGACATGATCTTCAATCGACCGGATCAAGATGTTGATTGCCTCTGTCTAATCACACCGCATACGACGCCGGATGAAGATGATCCAGTTCGCCTGCCTACCCCAAGGCCAGGATATAAGTGAACACGTAGCTCTCCATCAGCCCCCGATTTGTGCCCTCTC
>KZ072410.1:119789-131407 GCA_002091845.1 Anopheles cracens
TGCAGAATAGTGCAGTGCATTAAACCAACGTAAAAATAATCAAACGAGTTCGACATTCCTGTCAGCAACTTATTCATATGTAGTGATTACGGACAAATATCAGAGGAAAAGGTAAGCGAAAAGTATTGTGCCAAGACGGTTTATTAAGCAGAACGCGTTGAAATGTGTTGCAAATGTGGGATACAAAAGCCATGATTTACTAAAGAGGAACTTAATCTTCTCTGCTTGCTGCTTCGCTCACATGGTGCCAATGTGTTGTAGTCACAAAAAACGAAAGGCCTATAACAACAACAAAAATGTTCAGACTCACCGTCACACAACAGTATCGTATCAAATCTTATCAGCGTCGAGTAGGGCGGGTTTTTTTGTGACTCTGATTTTTTTTTATTCTAGCTACATATTCCATCTGCCTTAAAGTGCTGCAAACCAGTGTTTCAGAAAAGGAGTGTCTCGCCGGGACGACCTGCCGGTCGATAGACCCAAATCCTGCTTACGAGACACTACTGATGATTACATATTTACGCAACATTTGACTACAACTCACTGAGGCAAGAAAAGCAGCGATTTGTTTAAATTGCACAATTTGCATGTCCAATGTATCCTCGCCTCGCCGGAGCCTGAGTCATCAGAGCGAGAAAAAACGTATTCGTCATGTAGGCACGGTTTGCTTCACTATTTCATGACGCTTGGTACGATTCTGATACCGGCATGGAAAGCCAATAAACTGTTTGACTCGTCCTCGTCGATTTAAAATTATGCAATTGCGACGGGGTAGATGGCGGTCGTCTCACGATACTCGTAGAGTGTTTACATATGTTTTCCATATGACGTTGTTTACCCATCCATAAGATCACAGAAGATCGCCACAGGATAGCTGTAATTTTACACACTCGCTAGTGGCACATGCAAAATATCGGACCCAAACCACAGCCACTTTATGATTGTAATTTACACACGGATTCGCGTGTAGAAAAAAAACGGACACAGGAAGAAAAAAAAGTTGTTTTAAAATACAATGCGTTAAGAGGGACGTAGAGTGAAACAAATTGAAAAGAGCAATCACAAAAAGCATCGTTCATCGGTCATTTCATGTTCAAACAGTACCATTTTTCGTACTGTCGGTTTCAACGGGGCGACCTTGCATGGGCTAGTAAGTGATGGTAAGAGCTATAAACGACGACGACAATGATGCGTTTTTTTTTCGTCATCATCCTCAATGTGATATTGCTTCTCAGGTCGCTGTTGCTGAAACTGTCACACGCGGTGGATTTTGGCAGGCGGTTGCGTTAAACAGTGGCCTATACAGTTTTGTTGACAAATCCAAAGTTGCTGAAGCAACACAATGCGTACCGAAACGAAAAGAGAAACCCCGGCTACCATGGTATTCCAAAGCAACTTAGTTTAGTTTGTTTCTCATGACCATAGGTCGACAGTGCACCGCAAAAAAGTTATTTAAAGTCACATAGAATTTTAGTGCAGAATAGTGCAGTGCATTAAACCAACGTAAAAATAATCAAACGAGTTCGACATTCCTGTCAGCAACTTAAAAAAAAACAGGTCTCCATCTCGCGCTTATCACTCTTCCTCTCTCCAGCTGTCTAATGCATATCAACGAATGCTTAATGCTATGCATTGGGAGTATTTTGTGCCAAAACGAATCTATCTCCACATCTGGTCTACTAGTGAATAGCCAGAGAAACAGAAAATCCCGTCCTTTTCACTGCTAACATGAATACACAAACTATTCTACACAAAGCAGCTAACATACGGTGCGAGACTCGTTGTTTGCTCTCCGAGTAGTTCGGCCTTATGATGGTGATGCACCCGAGAACCCTCACAGATGCATAGGTACCAATGCTCAGTTTCAGGTGGTGGCGCTGCCTGTGGGAACCCCTTTATAGTAAGCGTATTCCGTATCTCCAGATCACACCATTTCGCTCGTTGCCCTGGAAACTGTTTTACATCATCTCAACCTTTTCGTCCACTCGATACTATGCTCATGTTGGTGCAAGTTTTCGCTCGATCCGGTTTCCCAATCGTAGTAGTACATGTTTGACTTCGAACAAGGCGGACCAACAGCACATATACCCGAAAATAAGTACAGCGCCGAGGCAGAGTTTTGTGTTTTCGGTCATTGGGATTTTTGTTCAGTTGTTGGGTGACAACAGTGAATTTTTTTTTTACACGCGAATACGTTTCATCACCAACACAAAACCAAAATCATCAGCGAGACCAACTCGATAGTGAGCGTAAAAAGTGCACTCGATGAGATTTCTATGGCGAAAAAAAAGCTGTAATTTTACACGCTCGCTAGTGGCACATGCAAAATATCGGACCCAAACCACAGCCACTTTATGATTGTAATTTACACACGGATTCGCGTGTAGACCGCGCGTCGTACTGTGCCGAGTTCGTGTTAATGAACCATTTTGTCAACATGACCAGGTTGAACTAACAGTACGATGGTCCTTGACCACACCATGACCAATGATCCCAGGGAATGTGGAGAAATTCGTTACGACTCAATGCGACGACTATCACTGCCATGCTAATGGTGAGTGTGCAGAAAATAAAAGAAATCACTTAAATGCTGCGGTTGTAGTCAGTCGAAAGCAATTAATTAATTTCATCATAATATTTGCCTTATTGAATGTCAATGGGCAAGATGTCTATGATCCTTTATTTCCAGGCACAGATGATAAGTATTTCCAAGCCCCAAAGTCGTCTTGGCCCAATATTGGTGTTGATTTCCTCTATCAGAGCTACTCGCAATTGATTTTAATTGCATAATGCTCTCCGTTCTAGCATAGCCCGATAGCACGATACAAATGATAATGGCGATGATGATTATAATGCAAATATTGTTCAGGACCGGAGCAAAGCAAAAGTGCTTAGAGATTATTATGATAATTTGAACTCTGGACTTAGCAGGTGCCCGCATGCGAAAATCATAAGCCAGATGCAGTATTCCACGATCTCGAGTTGTTGTCTACAGTCTGAGAAAATGTTGGCGGTTACGATACAGTGCACATTTGAATGGCTTCTCACACGAGAGAGTTCGGAGAGCTAATATTTTTTTATTTGAAAATAAGCTTCATTCAGGCTTCCTGAAGCCGTTTTCGCATCATCCCTGCATTTTCCATCATCGCATTCCTTTAAGAAGACGTCGATAAGAAAGAAGCCTCTGCTTGCCATTGATGACGATCGCCTAAGGCGATTAAATCTATACTTCCTTCTCCATCATACTCGCCCGAGTTCGGCCAAACAAATCTCGCATCATCCGGCGAGCTACTACAACACCATCAACAAATACCCTTCGGGAAAAGAATGTTTGCGCGAGTGTGTCTTAAGTACACACCGAGCATCGCATCCACGGGTAAACAAACCGAGAGAGAGCAGAGATGCGAATTCAATTCATTTCTCCTAACAAACACATGCACTCACTCCCCCGGCAACTAGTGTAGTAGATCGAAAACGAAATGGAACACAACGACCATTAGGCCACGTTATTTTTGTGACACTACTTATCCTAAGACAACCATGCTGATACAGCTCAATACAGCGGGTAGCGTTGATGACATTTTAGTTAAATTTCCCTAGCAGACACTCTCATCATCCTGCGGAATGAAAACTATTTATAACAGCATTTAGCTTCAAGTCAGGTCGCATCAAATTGCTCCTCATCGTCACATTTCGAGAAGCCGATGAAGAACACATTAACATTCTGTAAGCGAGCATAACATACTTTGCGAATTAATAGCAACCTTCGCCGGCGATAGGCAAGCGTAATATGCAACCAATCTCATGATCAGCTTATTCACACACGTAATTGAGCAAAAACTTTTTTTTTGCCCACGGTTTATTGTGGTGCAGTGTACTACAGTGTTACAGCAGTGTGCCTCAGATATTGCCCCGCAGTCGAAAAGTCGGCGGGGGGGCCACAAAGTGCGGTTTGATGTTGCCTACACTTTCGGTGCGGTGCGATCGATACTGGGACGCATTAATTGATGGATTAAATTATAGTCCTCCAGGCATCACCCGAAGGGAAATAGTTGTTACTGCTGTCAATTCCATCAGAGGGAACGTAATAAAACAGACGACCGTGCGCAAGATGCAGAGATGCAGAGATGGAAAGGTGCGAGTGTGTGTGTGAGAGAGAGAGAGAGAGACCAGATAGTTTAGCCACGTGCTAGAAACTAAAGATACTCAAATCAAAGCGTTCTCTGAATCTTCTACAAACTATTGCAAAAAAAGTTCTCACACCTCGAGAATCCTCGTAATAAGAGTGGACGGTAGCACACAGGCAACCGTCGACTGACCTCGCCCAGAACTGCCGACCGTTGTCACGCATTTATGGTGCGGCATTGTGCCTAAACTCGTAAATCTTGATTTCTGACTTGACATACGCGTCACCGCGAACATGTGCCTCGTGTCCGGTCAAATGTCGGGTTGTTTCTTTACTACTACTTATTCTTCTTCTTTGTTGGCATCGTTTTAGCTTTCTGGCCGGCCATTTCCTCACTTACGTAGCTGCTTGGGCGGTACAGAGATAGTGTCAGGCCCGGAGTATTGATTCTAATTTGACAGCATTTCTCCCAGCGTTTTCGCTTAAGTCACAGGCGCATACACACACACATACACAAGCTATCAGATACGGGTGGCCTGGTCTCCCTTATCTCGCCACAGCGATCTACGTACCTGGCCGTGTCATATGCTGATATTTGCTTATGGCAAATGCCTCACATCACAAAGTACGGAGTTAAATCTGTGTTACGAAAGTAAATTAAAAACTCGTCAATCATGATATGCTGTCAGCTGATTGGAACTTTTAATTTAAAAGTTATATCTCTGCCTCCTTCGCACAGGCATCGAGGGAGTTATGTAAACCAGCAACTCGACCTTTGCCGCCGGTGTTCTTCACGGAAACCGCTCCAGGACTTCCTCACGATTGGCGCAAAGTTACATGATCCGTGTTATTCTCGTGAATGCATTTTTCCATTTCTTCTAACTGAATATGAGCTGCCGAAGCTTGGCGTATGATATCTGAATTAGCTCCCGGTTCATACGAGCCAGTTTATTCCCCAGCGAAAAAGGACGTCGCCAGCCTACCGTACATACATACACACACACAACGCTTTGCAGCGTCCTTAAGCGAATATCGATTTCAAATAAAACTGATTTTATACCCGGGGTGCTCGGGTGTATCGTGAACCCCGAAAGCCCTCCACAGTACGGAACCGTTGTGGCCAACTACTGACTTTTTCCAGCATGGTGCGAATAAAGAAACGCTTCACGGTGGATGCATTGCTCTAGGAATGGATCAGTGTGCAATGCTAATTGGAAAACTAATGCAAAATAAAGCAATTATACTCTTTGTATAGTACAGACCAATGAGTATGGTCCTATCAAACAGATTTGCTGCATTTTGAAAACACCCCCAAGTGCTGTACCCCAAATCGAGCACCCCGTTCCTAATCGCGTGCTTGGGGTTTAATGTTTTCAAGTGCTTATGTCGTCGAACTAAGCAGTACGACACACATTCTTGTTGGCCGGAAGAAGAATCAATACGAAGTCTCGAATTCCTTTCCTCCAGTACCAGCGCACGGGTCCGACACGGACGATATGGACGTTCGCAGCACCTTCAGCGTAAAATCTTGAACTCAAACAACCTTGAACCCAACTTGTATTGTGTTAAGGACGATTAGCGATACTGTGGCCCCCGCCTGGTGTGTTCGATTGCATGCTGAAACCGGCCAAACTATCCGTATCTTTCTAACTGCTCGCTGGTATTTATTATTGAAAATCGACCATTTTCCATTAACTAATCAATCATTTACCCTGTAATGGGATAGGTCGATAGAAGTATCACTTTCCGTGCCATCATAATCTGTCAGAAGGGCACTCAAAAACTCCTCATGTCCTTGACGGCGGAAATGGCTTACGTGCACCGTGGGCTTTTCGCCGGGAGAAGAAGAAAACTAGTTTCCAAAGGTAGCCATTTACGACAAGGAAGAACTCCAAAATCAATAACGGAAGCTGTCGGAACCACCACCATCGTCGGAACCACAATAGATTAATTGCGATAAGCGGGACAAAGCAATAAAAACGTGAAATTATTTAGCACCCCATTCTAAGGAGTCTCACGCGCGCGGTCGGGAACACGATAATTGGCGTGATTCGCGCCCAAGTGGATCCACTGTCCGCGGACTGCACTGACTGTCGCTGCGGAACAGTTCTGACTTGGTGGTTAGCGTGATAATTCGCTTTTAATCGACTTACTTCCACACTCCACTCCCACCAACAAATGGGAGTTGAACAGTTTGCCCCGACTCTATCACACTACAACAAGCGACCGATAAAGCATGTTATTGGAATGCTTTCTTTACACCACCGGCGCATTCAGTTGATCCATTGATAAGTTCAATTTTACTTCACACTGCCGGCTTCGTTCGTTTGATCGATTCAAATCCGACCTCAACTTGTAGGCACCGACAGGAATTTCCACCTGGTGTAAGAGAATTTCGTTAATGCCGCATAAAAACGACACAACAGTGCAATCGTTTCAGTGGAAATATTCGCAAAACCAAGACTGCAGAAAGAAACAAAAACAGCCTTGATCGTTCTCACCACTAATCCGCGACGAAGTAGCTTGAATTAACACCTTCCAAAGGCCGGTAGCTAAGCGGCAATTTATATACGTGGTCAAATATTAACAAACATGATCCTGCTCCAGCAGCAACCGCGTGGGCAAGAATGCACGTTCTTGTTTCACACGGGCGTCACAAAGTTCATCGGGAGCCGATTCCAGAACGGCAGACATCCGATTACACCACGGCTCGGCAACAACAATGCTGTGCCGGACGGGTGGTGATATTTATAACGCTCGTAATTGATTTATAATCTTAGCACTGTGCTAATCCGTACGCTTCCATTTCCGAACTGTGTCACTTGTTTTGCATGTGAGTTTTTGCCACATCTACTAAATGCTGTTTCGATTTTCGTTTCAGACCAGAATAACTGCAACGCTTGGGGAACATACATTAGCGTTGTCTCGTAGACCGACAGACAGACAGACATTTGTACGAGTATGAGCTTATCATTCAGCACAGCGCTCAGCCAAGTTCTGCCACACTAAAAAATGTATAAGTAAGTGTTAAACGATGTCCGCGATAGACATCCCAATGGCTTGATTTGATTCTGAATGTTGATTAGCCTACACGTTGACTATAGCGTCGGTCAAATAATGGAATATCCGGTTAATTAGTGTCGTTTTCCATCGTCTATCGAAATGATGAACGGCAATTCCGCCCGCAGGTTCCAATATTTATCCTTCGTTTAATTACAAGAGTGCCATCCGCTATCCGCTTCGCTACAGACCCTGGTGCTAATTAAATACGCGCCCATTTCCATCCCTACTCACCCTATTTTCGCAGTGGAACAAGGTATCCTAACATCAGCTGTACCGACGCCAAAAACTCCAATCTACCAGCGCTACACGACCGCCCTCCAGAATGATCCACGGTGCTCGCAAGAGGTAAGCGCTGTCTGCTTCACGACCCCAACACCCAGCTTTGCGAGGGGTTTTGCTCCCGAACGGCAATCATCAATCACTTACGCGTGGCACGCGCCATCCACATCTTGACACGTCCTGCCATCGCGATTGGGGGATTATTAATTTCCAAACAAAGCGCTACTAACAGGCCGACCCAACCCCCTACTGGCTGGCTAGCTGGCAGGCTGGTCGGCAGGAGGTAGTGGCGTTAACTGCCCATCAAGTGTCCTCTCGAGTACCACCGTCCACTTCGGTCCACCTGGTTTCACATAGCGAGACAACGGTGAGAAGGAAGAGAGTTACTTATCGGATCAAATAATGTCTAACGAGTCACTTCCGTGCCGGGCACTAGCTGGAGGGGTTGTTCGGCCGCGCTCTACACACGTGAGTAAGGCGGGTATTGCTTCCGGGGTATTGGCGTGCCAACAGCGGTGGAAGGTTGGTTTTTGCATGACGGGCCTTGATTTCAGGCACTGTTGCACCTTACCTTGCGTCTTTGTGATTGTGTGTGACTGCATTGCGCAATCTTCAGTGAGCGTGTGGTAAAATATTAACAAACATGAACCTGCTCCAGCAGCAACCGCGTGGGCAAGAATGCACGTTCTTGTTTCACACGGGCGTCACAAAGTTCATCGGGAGCCGATTCCAGAACGGCAGGCATCCGATTACACCACGGCTCGGCAACAACAATGCTGTGCCGGACGGGTGGTGATATTTATAACGCTCGTAATTGATTTATAATCTTAGCACTGTGCTAATCCGTACGCTTCCATTTCCGAACTGTGTCACTTGTTTTGCATGTGAGTTTTTGCCACATCTACTAAATGCTGTTTCGATTTTCGTTTCAGACCAGAATAACTGCAACGCTTGGGGAACATACATTAGCGTTGTCTCGTAGACCGACAGACAGACAGACATTTGTACGAGTATGAGCTTATCATTCAGCACAGCGCTCAGCCAAGTTCTGCCACACTAAAAAATGTATAAGTAAGTGTTAAACGATGTCCGCGATAGACATCCCAATGGCTTGATTTGATTCTGAATGTTGATTAGCCTACACGTTGACTATAGCGTCGGTCAAATAATGGAATATCCGGTTAATTAGTGTCGTTTTCCATCGTCTATCGAAATGATGAACGGCAATTCCGCCCGCAGGTTCCAATATTTATCCTTCGTTTAATTACAAGAGTGCCATCCGCTATCCGCTTCGCTACAGACCCTGGTGCTAATTAAATACGCGCCCATTTCCATCCCTACTCACCCTATTTTCGCAGTGGAACAAGGTATCCTAACATCAGCTGTACCGACGCCAAAAACTCCAATCTACCAGCGCTACACGACCGCCCTCCAGAATGATCCACGGTGCTCGCAAGAGGTAAGCGCTGTCTGCTTCACGACCCCAACACCCCGCTTTGCGAGGGGTTTTGCTCCCGAACGGCAATCATCAATCACTTACGCGTGGCACGCGCCATCCACATCTTGACACGTCCTGCCATCGCGATTGGGGGATTATTAATTTCCAAACAAAGCGCTACTAACAGGCCGACCCAACCCCCTACTGGCTGGCTAGCTGGCAGGCTGGTCGGCAGGAGGTAGTGGCGTTAACTGCCCATCAAGTGTCCTCTCGAGTACCACCGTCCACTTCGGTCCACCTGGTTTCACATAGCGAGACAACGGTGAGAAGGAAGAGAGTTACTTATCGGATCAAATAATGTCTAACGAGTCACTTCCGTGCCGGGCACTAGCTGGAGGGGTTGTTCGGCCGCGCTCTACACACGTGAGTAAGGCGGGTATTGCTTCCGGGGTATTGGCGTGCCAACAGCGGTGGAAGGTTGGTTTTTGCATGACGGGCCTTGATTTCAGGCACTGTTGCACCTTACCTTGCGTCTTTGTGATTGTGTGTGACTGCATTGCGCAATCTTCAGTGAGCGCGTTAATCGACACACTTTACTTACGCCAACTTCATCTTCTGTTGGCAGGAATACTCGCCACATTAGCCGTGCCACTGGAACTTTAAAGAGAACGGGAAAGGGGTTTTTTACCGTTTCCAGCGGAAGTACTTGTGTATGGTCCTTGGACGGAAATATCAGAGAAATATTCCTCATCACCAACAATGTTGCTTTTCTCCTTGGAGGAAAGAGAAGTAAAAGTTACTTACTACTGCATAGTTCATGGCAGTTGTATTGTAGTACGAGCTCAATTAAATTCACCATTAATAAGACTCAGGACTACGCTCACGACCGTTGTCCGACCCGATGTGACCTCAAAATTATTGAACCAGGTTCAGCTTACACTCCACGCATTTTTCCCCAATAAAGTATCGCAAAGCTGTGGGACAGTTTTTTTTTTTTGTTATACACAAGCGGCCACGTTCAACCTCTTCGACTCAGCATGACGTTTCGAGGTGACTTTTGCTGTCACCGGGGGAGTTTATTACTTTCGGCACTCCTTTCGGTGTGGCCCGGCAGAAGTGTTTTCGCTGCCTCTCAAGCTCTCACCGGAGCAAACCTGTACCACTTGCTATGAATATTTACTAGGCCACGGTGCCGGACGGTTTGTATTCATGCTGCATAATTACAAGCCACCAGGTATGCAATGCTACTGCCGGTGGCGCTGGTAGTATGTATATGAAAGTAAAATTTTCCAGAATTGCCTAATAAAAGAGTGAATCGATTTCTACGATCGAAAAACTCCGTATCGTACTTGTAAAGGAGACTATGCCATCATCGCAATAAGTTTTGTAAATTGCTCCCATTTTGTTCCTATAAAATATTCAATCGAAGGGCAGTCAAAAGCTCTCAGGATTACGCCAACACCTACATCACTCATCGATCAAAAGCGCGTATTCCTGAGCTGAGATATGTATAAAATATGTATAAAAAACGTTTAAAATTTCACCATCTTTTCTTTGCTCTCCTAATTGACGTCCTGCGGTTCCTGCTGTTCTCCATACATCGCTTGCGGTCGCATGACGAAAAACAACAACAACACCATCAGGTAGCGCTCGGCAGGCGCATCGGCCTATACCGGTTCTGTGGCGATATCGGACGAGGAAACTTTTCGCGTGTCAAGCTCGCTGTTCATCAATTAACCAAAGGTGATTATTTCATTTGTAGCTTCCTACCCCCGGCCCAGGGAATGACGGTCCCCGGACGGGATATGCGCGTCCCGTGTTCGCCGAGAAATCCCGTTCCCTGCATCGGTGGGTTGGGTGGACCACTACTAACGAGCATCATTAGCCTCCCATCGCGCGGTCTCCGGCGTGTAAAAAAGGGAAAGGATACATAATGAAAACGTCCCAGGAAGTGCGACTTAATCGTGACTTAGCATGAAACAAACGGATTTTCCCGACGCTCATTTCACCATCCACTTTCAATTTCTTCTTCTCCATGTCGGGCCGATTTGCCGAAATATGTCTCAATTTGGGCTATAGATAAAGTCGCTATCAAGGTAGTGGACACCAGTCGTTTAGATGCTAAGGCGCTTCGCATGTTGTCGCGGGAAGTCAGCACACTCGAATGTGTTTATCATCCATTTATTCTAAGGTAAGTCTGGCGCTGGCGGGTGTTTGTCGGTTAGTCCCGATGCAAGTGGCTCATCGAGTGGCTTTGCCGTTTACCATCGACAGACTGTTCGAAGTGATAGAAACATTGGGAAAGATCCATCTCATCAGCGAGTGGGTGCAGGGCGGTGAGCTGTACAATCGCATCACGGAGGTCGGCCCACTCAAGGAGGCACACGCCGCACTGCTTTTCCAACAACTGCTACTGGCTGTGAAGCATCTGGTAGGTGGCTGGAAACCGGAAGGAGTACGCTGGCAGTCTGGCACTAATGGCAATCTCTGTTTTACAGCATAGTTTAGGTTTCGTGCATCGTGATATCAAGGCGGAAAATGTGCTACTCGTAAACGAGGAACGCATCAAGCTGGCCGATTTTGGCTTCAGCACACAGCTGGTAAACGGAGCCTGGCAACATTTGGACACGTTTTGCGGATCGCCACCGTACGCTGCGCCGGAGCTTTTCAGCGACGATCACTACATTGGAGGACCGGTCGATATCTGGGCGC
>KZ072410.1:134211-157630 GCA_002091845.1 Anopheles cracens
AAACCACTACACAGCCGTTTTGACAACTGAGGTTAAATTGCTAAAAAAAACGGTCGATCGCTACGACGCCACCTCCTATATATCTCCTTGGATTAATATATGAGGTGTCGTATTAGCGTATAAATAGACGTAGCGCGAAATTTCTCGCTGAGAACAGCGAGAAAAGGCTCAGCGAGAAATTTCGCGCTACATCTATCAGAAGGGTGTGGCTAGCAGGCTGGACAACGTTGTACCGAATACAAATGTCATAGTTGACAACAGCCATCTCTTATGTTCCATGTTATTGCAATTTTATGTTCATGGGATCGTTTTCAAATTTATTTTACTGGCCAATACTTGCTATATTTAACACCAATTAAGTTAGTATATGAAAAATACTCAAAAATGCACAATCCATTACGAAAGATTTGATTTATGGTTGTCAAAACATGTCAATTTCTTCGAAATTTCTTTTGACAACCTGCGGCACATGCACCGACCTGGTAACACTTCGCTTTGCTGCTGACTCGAGTAAAAATCCAGATTTCTTAGTTAAAATACGACAAGTGCAGCATTTGCATACAGTTTGTAGCAATTTGGAATATTGAAACGCGTGCCGCGTTTCTTTTCTGATAGCGGTAACAACAAGCAACGGGTAAAGGAAAAGATCTAAAGCGTATTCGTAATCGCCAGTGGCCATCGTCATCGTTGTCGTTGTTGTCTTCGCAATCATTAGTCACGTCAAAATATTCCCTTATTTTCATTTTTTTCCTTTTATCGTGCCTAACTTTCTCTGGTTTGCGACCAATTGCTTTTTATCGGAACCGTCCCAGAAAGTAAGACAGCAAACGGTGGAACGCTTTTCTACGCGGTGTGAAACTAGCAGAGGTTCATTGGGAACCAGCTTGCGTGTTCTTCGTGCTGCCGTTCTGGAATCATCGGGTGATTGTAGCACAAACGACGGTCTTCGATACAACGGATCCATCGTCCCCAAGTTTTCTACTGCGTGCCTGAGAGCAAATTTACGTGTGTTTAGCTAAATAACTTCATTGTTTTCAAAGAGTCTGTGATACGGAAGTGACGCATACAGCATGGTAAGCATCGAACGCAGGGCGGGGCAAAACATTCGCCATAAGCACCAGATTTTGCAAGGGCGCTTATCTATCGTTTGACGTTTCATACCGTATTTGGTATCCTAATGTGTTTTTTTTATTTTCGCAGACGGATCAACAAATGGATTGCGCGCTGGACCTGATGCGGCGACTTCCTCCTCAACAGATCGAGAAAAATCTGATCGATCTGATCGACCTCGCACCAGCCCTGTGCGAGGATTTGCTGACCTCCGTGGATCAGCCATTGAAGATAGCGAAGGATAAGGAATTGGGCAAGGACTACTTGTTGTGCGACTACAATCGCGACGGCGATTCGTACCGTTCACCCTGGTCCAACACGTACGACCCACCGCTGGAGGATGGTTCGATGCCTTCGGAACGGCTGCGTAAACTAGAGGTTGAAGCAAATCACGCCTTCGACCAGTACCGTGAGATGTACTACGAAGGTGGCGTATCGTCGGCGTACCTGTGGGATCTGGATCACGGCTTTGCCGGCGTAATTCTGATCAAAAAGGCCGGCGAAGGCAACCAGAAAACCAAAGGCTGCTGGGATTCGATCCACGTTGTCGAGGTGCAGGAAAAGAGCTCGGGTCGAACAGCGCACTATAAGCTTACGTCGACCGCCATGCTGTGGCTGCAGACTAACAAACAAGGCTCCGGTACGATCAACCTTGGCGGAAGCCTCACCAGACAGGTACGTACGACTGCTCTCGCCCCGGCCATTACAGTGATGTGTATCAAAGTACGGTCGCTCTCGGTGCAAGCGCGCGTCTTGCAAATGCGTAGAAGTTAAATTTAAACTGCGCTTTCTCAAGTGAATGACCCTTATTTGAGGTGATTTCGTGTGGCTTAACAAACGGCTGAATCATCAATGAACATCCAACCATCATTTGTTTAGAGTGAGCGTGCGAGAAGAGGAACGGAAAAGGAATGTGTCTTACTTTCGTTCATCGCGGCACAGCATACGCAACGGTATTGAGATAATATTATTATCGCTATACGCACCGAGCACCTTGTTTATTCATAAGGTTGGGTGTTTGCTTTCACTCTGATCCGTGGTGCGTGGCTGCATGCATTTTTCATTATTCAGTTGCACAATACTGTTGCTCGGATGCGCTTATTACGAAAAATGTTTAATGCTAGTTTACTGTCTGTTCACAGATCGAACAGGATGCCCCAGTGAGCGAATCCAGTCCGCATATTGCGAACATCGGGCGTATTGTCGAAGACATGGAGAACAAAATTCGTAACACGCTAAACGAAATATACTTCGGCAAAACGAAGGATATTGTGAACGGGTTGCGGAGTATCCAATCTCTGGCCGATACCAACCAGCAGGCAACGATGAAGAAGGATCTGGCGGCGGCGCTGCTTCGACGAACTGGCAAGAGCGAGAACTGAGCAGCCTCGTTCCTTCCCCCCTGCTTTGCCCGCCACAAACTGCTCGGCAAGTTCCATCGGTACCCGCAACCGGCAACAGGATCATCATCACCATCATTACCATCTTGTCATCATCGAGTTCTTGCGAGACATTTTTGTCACACATATTTTTTTCGGATATCAATTTACCCACGGTAATAAGATGCCGCGTTTCTTTTCTGATAGCGGTAACAACAAGCAACGGGTAAAGGAAAAGATCTAAAGCGTATTCGTAATCGCCAGTGGCCATCGTCATCGTTGTCGTTGTTGTCTTCGCAATCATTAGTCACGTCAAAATATTCCCTTATTTTCATTTTTTTTCCTTTTATCGTGCCTAACTTTCTCTGGTTTGCGACCAATTGCTTTTTATCGGAACCGTCCCAGAAAGTAAGACAATAGAGGTTGAAGCAAATCACGCCTTCGACCAGTACCGTGAGATGTACTACGAAGGTGGCGTATCGTCGGCGTACCTGTGGGATCTGGATCACGGCTTTGCCGGCGTAATTCTGATCAAAAAGGCCGGCGAAGGCAACCAGAAAACCAAAGGCTGCTGGGATTCGATCCACGTTGTCGAGGTGCAGGAAAAGAGCTCGGGTCGAACAGCGCACTATAAGCTTACGTCGACCGCCATGCTGTGGCTGCAGACTAACAAACAAGGCTCCGGTACGATCAACCTTGGCGGAAGCCTCACCAGACAGGTACGTACGACTGCTCTCGCCCCGGCCATTACAGTGATGTGTATCAAAGTACGGTCGCTCTCGGTGCAAGCGCGCGTCTTGCAAATGCGTAGAAGTTAAATTTAAACTGCGCTTTCTCAAGTGAATGACCCTTATTTGAGGTGATTTCGTGTGGCTTAACAAACGGCTGAATCATCAATGAACATCCAACCATCATTTGTTTAGAGTGAGCGTGCGAGAAGAGGAACGGAAAAGGAATGTGTCTTACTTTCGTTCATCGCGGCACAGCATACGCAACGGTATTGAGATAATATTATTATCGCTATACGCACCGAGCACCTTGTTTATTCATAAGGTTGGGTGTTTGCTTTCACTCTGATCCGTGGTGCGTGGCTGCATGCATTTTTCATTATTCAGTTGCACAATACTGTTGCTCGGATGCGCTTATTACGAAAAATGTTTAATGCTAGTTTACTGTCTGTTCACAGATCGAACAGGATGCCCCAGTGAGCGAATCCAGTCCGCATATTGCGAACATCGGGCGTATTGTCGAAGACATGGAGAACAAAATTCGTAACACGCTAAACGAAATATACTTCGGCAAAACGAAGGATATTGTGAACGGGTTGCGGAGTATCCAATCTCTGGCCGATACCAACCAGCAGGCAACGATGAAGAAGGATCTGGCGGCGGCGCTGCTTCGACGAACTGGCAAGAGCGAGAACTGAGCAGCCTCGTTCCTTCCCCCCTGCTTTGCCCGCCACAAACTGCTCGGCAAGTTCCATCGGTACCCGCAACCGGCAACAGGATCATCATCACCATCATTACCATCTTGTCATCATCGAGTTCTTGCGAGACATTTTTGTCACACATATTTTTTTCGGATATCAATTTACCCACGGTAATAAGAGATAGAACCTCTTGTAGGATAGAAAAGGAGAACTATGAAGGCACAATCCTGCTTAATATTTGCAGGTGTAGAAAGCGGAGCAAAATACGTTCGGCATCGCTATGCAGGAAAAGAATTAATAACGACAAACTAATACGGTTGCGTTTCAAGCATCGGGGAAAGAACAGCACCAGCTGTGTGTCGAGTAAGCTTCCGGACAGTCAATATGTAGGCTAAAGCGAAGCCAGTATGTTAATGCGCGTGACAACAATGGAGGCCCTCTTTCACGCAATAACGTATATTAGTGATAGCTTCAACGAAAAGGCTCGCTTTTTTGAATATGAAAGCTGCAGAAAAGCGTATAAACTTGTTAATCAAATGCTTTCCTTTCTATCCGTTACACAGAGCAACGGAGATTCACAACATCTTGGGACACAGGAAGACTACGCGATCATTTAGTCTTCATTCCTTTCTATCCGTTACACAGAGCAACGGAGATTCACAACATCTTGGGACACAGGAAGACTACGCGATCATTTAGTCTTCCTCGTAGCTCGCTTTTGTTCTACTATCTATTTCCTTCCGGCGTTCACCTATCTCTATTTTTATTTCTTTAATCCAGCAGTATGCGTTCGCCGAAGTTATTTGATTTATTTTTACTTTGCGCACATGAGATAGTTGATTGGAACGCGGTTACTAATGCCCACAATCGAACCAGTGTTCGCGATAGCTAAACTTTCCATACAATTAATATGTGTAGACCATTTCGTAGAACGTCTTCTAGGCAACAATACGACAACAAAAAACACGTAAATCCCGGAGAAAAACAAAAATCAAACCCACATAGTACGTTTTGTTCGGTTCTACGTCCGCGACTGGAACTGGAACAAGGGCGTGAATAGCTGCGGAAGGATTGTGGGAAAATAATTTTTATATTTAAACGAAACTTGCGAAAAAGCGGCGAAATAAATATAATTAAATTCAAAATCAACCTAACCAACGTACTATCCGGTTGTATTTTTTTTATCTAACTTGTTTTAATTATTATTTCTGGTAAATTACAGATGTGGGAAAATCGCTTATGAATGGAATTCTACAATTTGTATGCAAATATACGGGTACAAATGTTTAGATTCAACAAGTAATGAAAAATATGAAAAATAGTAGCCATGCCTCAAAAATTGATTGCATAACTAATTAACACTGTGGATATCTACAAAATACTAATATCATAGCAAAAGAACACAGCTGCGTGTTTCATGAAAAGAACATTTCTTTCAACATTACTTTGACATTTCTCTAATACGGGTTGACAGTTACTGCTGCCGAAACTATTTCGTGTCGGATATCATTTCCTAATGAGCAAATTATTGTGTAAACAAAGAGTGTATTTAATGTTTTTATTTCATGCCAGCCTGCCAGGATGCATCCTAGGAGACAGGATGCAGCATGAGCAGTGGTCGCAGTCGAATTACCCCGTGAACGTTACTCTGATCCGCACATCCCGATCCCTCTTGTAAACACACGCGTTGACAGCTCAGCGCTAATGTTGCGCTGAAGTTGGTCTTTTTCTGTGTGCTTCCTTTCGCGATCGAGAGTGTATTGTTTCGTTGAGCGTATTGTGCCTCTATTGTGTTGCTTTACGGTGTGCAAAATGTATTCCGCTTGCGAGTGTTTGATACCAATCGAGAGACCACCTACGTTCCTCGCAGATTGATTGCCAGCTAGGCAGCTTCACTCTTGACTGCCTCTGTGTCGAACGTGTGAAGTGTAAAAAAGTTACCCGCGGCTGTATGGATTATTTACGATCAAAACTATGTAAGTTCTCATGGAATATCCCGGATACTGCCTGCTGCTCCAGTTGCCGTTCGATGTACATAACTTCGAACAGCACAACTGGTGCAGCATCCGTCCAGCGTAATCGTTTTTGGTTTCTTCCGTGAAAGGAGGGTGCTCCCCGAGGGCAGGCCAGTTCGCTCAAGCAGAATGACATTTCATCCGTCATTCGTACAAAAGCAGACTCCAGATAAAAATCATCTTCCGTCCAACACTTTCTCGCCCATTTCATCTACATAAATCGTCTCGCGAGGGTCAGCTTACGTGTGATTTGCAAACAATGCAATTTTTTATCTTTTATCATCTAGAACTCGGTTCCCCCTAGAATACAATTATCCGATCTTCAGCAGTTCATATCATTTTCCACAACAGTGACAGTGATTAGGAATCTATGGGTGTTTGCCGATAATAACCGTAACACAGTGTTTAATGCGCTCAGAATTTATCAGTAGCGACTACTAAACTAAAGCAATCGATGGGTAATTTTACATGCTATTTATATGAAAACAAGACTTAACTACTTGAGACTTAACTACTCTAACAATTGTTCCACAGACTCAACAACTTCCACCACATCGCCCACAATTCGGGATCGCCAATAAACACTGTTTGTTGATTCTGAATTGCTTCTCTTTTCAGAACCCTTAGTACCAGCTTCGTTTTACGCGGCAATAGTGCAGGCGTCAGGAAAGCGCTGAAATGAATTAGTTGCCCTTCTACCAACAGAATTGTTCATTGCACATCAAAATGGCATCTAGTGAAAACAATAGCGACGATGGTGGTGAGTTCGCACCTAATCGCAGGGGCGTGGATTGAATAGTTCTATAAAATAATGCTTTCCACCTTCAGGGCACAATGTATTTTCAGGTTTCTCGAGCTCGAACGGCAGTGCATCAGAGTACGAGCACATGATGCAGTTTGAGTATCTCAAGATCAAGTACCGTGACGTGGTGTCCCAGCTGAAAGCGGTTTCGAACGAAAAGCAACGCCTCGAGCACGATTTTCAGCTGCTGAAGAAGGAGCTCGAAGGAAAGGGCGATTTCTTCAATAGCACCTACCACGAGTACAGCGAGTTGAAACAGAAATACGACACACTGTGTTTGCGATATGAGAAATTCACACAAGAGCGCAACGGATGCAAGGAGCAGCTGAAGGCAACGGAACAGGAACTCGAAACCGTCTTGTCGGAGCGCGGAAGTGTACTAAAGGAAAACCAGAAACTCTACGACAAGAATGAAGCGCTCGAGCGGGAGGTGCAGGGAAAGCTGAAGGAATGTGCGTCGTTGAAGGAAAAAATAGAGCTACTCAAGACACGCCAAGAATATCAGCACCTTTCGAATGAGAGCAGCTGGAGCAAGGAGCTGTCCGAAAGCAAAGATAGGATCAGCATCATGTCGGAAAATTTAGAATCGGCCAACCAAGAAATCGAACGCTTGAAAAAGGCACTTGACAAGGCTAAGGCGGAGATTGCGAAAGCCATTCACGACACGGAGGTGGCAAAGCAGCGCCGGGATTGGGCAATATCGGAGCGGGAAAAGATTGTCCAAGAACGCGACAGTGTGCGGAATCTGTGCGATGAAATACGCAAAGAACGTGACACGGCCACGTCAAAGCTGTTGGCAGCGATACGCGACAAGGACGATGCACACAAAAAGATCGAGCTATTGACCGACCAGCTCGAGCAGCTGATACGCGACAGTACTAACAATAACGCTGGTATCCGGGGTGGACAGAGCTCCTCGTCCAGTGTTCCTACAGGGGAGAATCAACCGCAAGCAAATGGTGGTTCCGGTGGCGGCGGGGTTGGTGGTACCGGGACGTCAACGACGCCTAACGCCTCGATGATGTCAGTTAACAATAGCAACAGTCATCGAAATTCACACTACAGTAGCTTCAGCTCGATCTTCAATCTGGAGTCGCTGCAGCAGTACGATGTCGAGATGGTTGAGATAGACACGTCTCCGCTGCTAAGTAATTCCTCCGACTGGGGTCTAACGATCAGTGGCGATTTGGACCATCACGGCTACGGTAGTGATCACAGCACGACGAAAAATCTCTGCGGTCCTTACGTTGCAGCCGTCGAGCAAGATTCCATCTTTGCCGGAAAGCTCAAACCGAACGATATCATATGCCAAATAAACAATCACGATTGTAGTACATTCTCGAGGCGCATGATCTATCGCACGATCCGGAACAGTGTCCCGCAGTGCATCATCACGGTAAAGCGGCCGACGAAGCGTCTGTTACCGGTACAGATTCCGTTCACCAGCACGAACCGCAACCACGGGCTGTGCCTTGAGCTGGGACTGTATATAGCAAAGCTGGAACCCAATTCGATAGCGGCCAAAGATGGGCGGCTGGCGATCGGAGATCGCATTTTATCGATCAACAACAAACCGATGGAGAGCATCAAGAATATTAACGATGTGCACGCGTACATAAATGATATGCGCAACAGCAGCCTGAACCTGATCGTTATCAAGGAGATGGCAGAGACACACCCAAACTACGCTAGCTTCTACCAGCCACGACTGAAGCACATCCGTAACACGACCAGCTGTACGCAGACAGATAATTCACTATCTACATTTGGCAGCCAACACACCACCAGCAACACGAGCCAAAGTATGAGCACAAGTGCGAACGCAATGTCGCTGACAAATCATCACCGGCTCAGTTTAGAACTTGACAATACCACCCACTTCCTACCTTCTGCAATGCCCTCGTCGTCGTATCAGCCATCCTCCAGCACTCCGAATTCGGTTACCGCCAGCACACCTTCCTCCACGAAATCTGCCTCCAAGCTGACGGAGTTTATTCAAAAGATCAAGGACAAGATGGCAATCAGCAACCACAGTAAGGATGCGGGCCAAGAGCACGACGCAATCGCGGCCCTTGATTCTGTGCTGGACAGTGATGAACAATCACGCGATGGAAAGCGCACCAAGCGCCGCACTAAAGCTGATGGTGGAGGGTCGTCGCATCATCAGGCCGATGTGCCACGAGGAACATGGCCGAGGGTGAACATGACGATACATATCAACGAAACGCACCCGGGCACACATGTACATCGTCCGAAGAAAGAACGACCTCGTCTAGCCATTCCCACTGGTGGTGGAGGAGATTTGGAGAATAACAACTACTTCGCAACCGTGTTGAATGATGCCAACACAATTCCAAGCAACTTTCATCAGCCCACACCGGTGGGGGGAGGAGGTCCATTACCACCGAAAGGAATTCCCGGCACTGGATCCGGACTGGGTGGTGGGGGTGGGGGTGGAACAACGTCTGCATCAGGACAGAGCACATTGCCTAATGCGAGCAAACGTAACTCGAACCCTGTTATGCAGATGGACATTAATCGTCTTCTTGCCCTAAAGTACGGAGATGTTGGATTGATCGGTAGCTCTGGCACCGGAGGTAGCACAATGGCTGCAACAACGATGGGAAAACCCCAAGCTATTGGTGGCGGTGTACCGTTCCCCCGATCGTCAACGTATGACCCAGATCGGCATCATGACGTAGGTGGATTGAATATGAACAAACATCGGTTCAGTCTAAACTTGTCCGCGATAAGCAAACAACAGCAAATCCTGTTGCCGCCGCATCAGCAACAAAACTCGCTCGATTTCATTCCAATCCCGTCCGCAGCATCGCAAAAGAGCAATCATTCGATCGATTCGGCAAGTGCGACCCATTCGTCCCTCTCCAAGAGCCCTCCAATGTACTATCCCGGCCCGACTTCAGAAACAGGAACGCTTTGTATACCGACGTCGAAAACGGTCGAATTTTTCATGCCGTCGAAGATTTCAAAAACTTTGTCAAAATATTCGAGCGATAACGATAGTCTCGACACTGAGACGCTATCGCTTGGTGGAAGAGGACAGCTGACGTTGAGTGGCATCTCATCGAACAAGATGAGCCCAGTTAGTAACCAGCAAGGTGGGAGTGGTGGAGGTGGTGTTGGACCGGGTAATACGAACACACTGCCCCTGCCTCAAATGCGCAAGCAAGCGATGGCCAATAGTGGTGGTGGTGGTGCCGGATCACCTTCAAATCGGAGTGGTCACAGTCTACATCCCGCGGCAACGGCCGGTTATGGTGCGACCATATTTCCAAGCTCTTATCCGCATCCGTTTATGCGCAATCACCATCAACCCGGAGGAGGTGCTGGAGGTACGAATGAAGGATTCCCATCGAACCCTATGGGGAGTGGTGGAAGCGGAGTACCAGGGTCGACTTCAATCCCGCATCACTCGCACGGTGCTTCAATGGACTACTCGTATCGCTATAGTCAGATGCAGTCAAAGGAAGACGTTCCGATGGTTGGGTACGCCAGTGGTTACGAAGGAGGAACGTTCCCACGGAACAAGAACCACCTTGCCAGCAGTAGTAGCAGCAACCACAACCATCATCAACATCACCATAACCATCATCAGGGCGGAGGCTTTCGCATTCCGTCCAACCAGAGTGTAACGAGCCGAGGTAGTGGCATCAAGATAAGCAACGGTTCAATCGACTGCAGCAGCTCTGAGCGTGCCTCTCCGATACCGACCTTTGAGGTGCAGGTACTAAAGCCGGGTCATGCTCCGTCTGGTGGGGCTGGTGGAGGAAGTGCTGGAGTGTCCAACAAACGCAGCTCATTGCAAGACTACGGCCAAACTAAGCCAAACGTAGGAGAACTGCGTTTGGTGCAGATCGACAAGAGTGAAGTGTCCCTTGGTATCAAAATCTACTGTCGAAGCAATGGCGGAGGTGTTTTCGTATCGAATGTGGGCGAAAACAGCTTAGCCAGTAAAGTTGGGTTGCAGATCGGTGATCAGTTGCTGGAAGTGTGCGGAATTAATCTGCGAAAGGCAACGTACGATCTGGCAGCGCACGTGCTGCGTCAGTGTGGGAACTCCATCACCATGCTCGTGCTCTACAATCCGGTTGTGTACAGCAATCTAACTACCAGCGACGACAATCTTACCCGGTCTGGCTCACCAACACCGCAAAACTCGCCGCGACCCATGGGACGCACGTTAATTTCGGCGGTTAATACGGCAACCGTGAATACGATGGCTGGAGCCATGGTTGCGGGAACGCCGAAAACGTCCTCGCTGGCAAAGGCAAAAGAATTTAGCGACAGTCTAGAGCATCAGGCGCACGATGACGACGAGGATGGACCCGTCCTGCCCGTTGGTGGTTCCGTAGGCATTTCCGGACCGGTTGGCAGTATGTACAAGGAGCAGCCGCGTGAAATCTACATCGAAACTCGTAAAACATCCAACCTGGGCATTACGCTCGTCGGAGGTAATGCGTACGGAATTTTTGTGCATGGCGTACAGAAGGATTCGGTCGCCGATCAGGCCGGGCTGCTCATCGGCGATCAGATTCTGGAGTTTAATTGTACCGACATGCGTCGATCGACGGCGGAGCATGCAGCACTCGAGATTGCAAAACCGGCAGACCACGTGAAGGTGCTGGTGTTGTATAACATTAAAAGTAAGTTGCGATACCCTTAGAATGTTTTTAGCTCACGTTCTTGACACAGTCTTCTCATCGTTCATTACCTCATAGAGTTCAATCAAATCAAGGACAAACCAGGGGACGCGTTGTACATTCGAGTTGGTTTCGATCGCAACTGCGACCAGGGCGACTCGGAGTTATCCTTCGCTAAGGATGAGGTGCTTTTCGTCGACAACACCATGTTCGGTGGAATTCCGGGAAAATGGCGCGCTTGGAAGCTTGACGAATACGGTCACAAAAGGCAATGTGGCATTATTCCGAACAAATTAAAGTACGTGAAGGAAGCAATTGTTTAGCGATTGACGACGGCGACGAATTATGTTCATTTCGCATGTACCTTTATAGAGTGGAGGAAGAGCTGCGACTACTTGGAGATCCCGGTGATGTGGATACAACGACGCGCCGTGGATCGACCTCTGCCCGCAGGTCTTTCTTTAAGCGCATTAAACGAACTTCTTCGCGTGATTCTAAAGAGTTGGCCAGCTTCAGTAACACTCACCTGAGCCTGTACCTTGAATCCGCCTCATTGAGCGACGATGGGCTGAGTAGCTACCTGCGCGTCGAACGTTTGGAATGTAAGTACTCGCGGATAGTAGGTCTGCTACAAACAATCAATAATGTCTCTATGTATCCTCTATTGAAATTAGATACTTATCGACCGGTAATAATTTTGGGACCACTGTCCGAGTTTGTCATCGATAAACTATGTGTGGACTTTCCCGAAGATTTTGCTGTCCTACAGGAGAGTCAGAAGAAGTGTACTAAGGATGAGATGGAGCTTGCACTTCAGAATAACACGATCGCTGACTATAAAATGCGCAGCAATGGAATATTTGAGTACACAAGCATGCAAGCCGTGCGAGACAATAAGGTACGACAGTACGTGCAAGGAAAACTTGTGAGTGAATTAATCTACCTTTACCTATCTGCCCACTCTCGTCCACCACAGCAATGCCACTGCATACTGAACGTAAGCATGACCGCAGTTGAAAGACTGCAGCGCGCGCAAATCTATCCGGTCGTGTTGCTACTGCGTTTTAAGTCGGCAAAGCAAATCAAAGAGATCAAAGACTCACGCTATTCGACTGATAAAATTTCCGCCAAAGCGGCCAAGGAAATGTACGAGCATACGCTGAAAATGGAATCAGAATATCGGCAGTTTATTTCTGGTGAGTTGTTTTTATCTCGCAACCTGGTATCCGACTGTGGACTGTAGTAAACACGTTTCGTTTGCAAATATTTCTCCTCTGCACAGTTGTCATTTCGGGCGTAAACATAACACACATGTGCACGCAAATAAAGGCAGCGGTCGATAGCGAGCAGAAGAAGATCCTGTGGGTGTCGATCCCATCGCCGTTGTGATCTTTCGTCAGTTATCTTCGTCCTGACGAAGATGAACGTTTGGCCTAATTGTGTTTCGCAGCAAAGAGGAATGCGCACTGGAACGAACGGAACGAGACGTGTTATTGGTTGAAAATAGAATATATCAACATGTAGGCAAATTCGAACACGTTTCAATCGCTTCAAAGGAAGATCATACCACAAGATGATATGAAAACATCGTTAATGTACGTACTGTGCAATATATTTACATTACGGAAGAAATGTCTTGGACAAAAATAATTGCAGCTAATAGCATAAGAGTAAACGTCTAAGGCAAGAGACTATGCTAAACCGAACGCTTCACGCATCACTAGGTTCATGGGTCGAGTTATGTGATGTGTTAAATTCGTTAGGCTAGATACTATGCGTACGCGCAGACAGTGTGGTGGATCGCTTCAAAAGAAAATGATACTTATACAGCACGGCCCAAATAACTCTCACACCTGTATCCTCATAATTTCGGCATTGGTAAACTAGAAAAATAATCTTATACAGAATCTCAGCAGTTTTAAACTTCAAATCATGCTATAAAGTCACAAACAAAAGCGTCTAGAGATAGATAAGCTTTGCGAATGGATACGCTCACATAGAACTAAAACTATGCGCCGCTTAGTCTTAACGCAATTTTTGCCCCGTTTGCTTTTATTGCTCTACGGGTTGAAGATGGACACGCAAAAAAGCACATCTTTGCACACCGTCGTTGCTATTGTTGTTGATCAAAATTTGTATGCGTCGTGCAATCAATAGTTTTGTTTGATTCTTTCCAACGATGGCCGTCGAAGATGTAAGGAATCATATAAATATGTCTTCCAAACTATCTATTAGCATACATATAATAATACAAATGTGTTAGGATTTATAAATGATCGAACTTCTATATGATCGTTGAAACTTGTCGAGGTCGAGATGTTGTGTTATGATGAAATGAAATAATTTAAAATGTTATTAACGGAAGGACACAGGTGTAGGAAAAATGCTGAATTGATCGCTTACATACACTTTTATCTTGTACGTCTTCCATTCATGTATGAGTCCTTGTGAAAACCCTACAGAAAGCACAAGCTTACATTGATGATGGAAATGCACACTGAGCAGTGATCTGGTGTTAATTCGCTTGAAGTATCATGAAAAAACTTCTTTGTATTGGTCAGATTGTTGTATTTTTTCTTTGTATTGTTCACAATTGTTTTTTAATGTTGTCAACTTCTGTGTTAGTTGTGTTTTCCCCCACACACATTACGTGTGCATTATTTTAATACTACCTCAGCATTTCAGTCTGACACAAGTGCTTCAAAGGTCACTCCTTAAAGATCAGCCGTTCGTGTTCTCTTTCCCATGTGCGTGTGTTTGTTTTTGTTTTTTTAGATGTTGGCAAATGCGTTGTAGTGTGGACATTTTTGTACCGCTTATAGTATTTATATGTTGGCGTTGTTATTGGTTCGTTTATAATTCGATTCGATCATCACAAGTACTACTATCAATCTGAAAATAATTTCTCACATTTCGCTATTCTTACATGTGGCCTATGATGCCGTCAAAAGCTTTAGGTCATCAAAGGACGAGTGGAAATCAAGCAATAACACGGAGACAAAAAAAAACAGAAGATGTTTGTCGTCAAAGGAAGAGAGGGAATCAAGCAATAACACGAAGACAAAAGACCAGAAGATGTTTGTCGTTAGAGAGTATGTAAACAATTTCATCGCAGAGAAGAATCAATCATTGACTAAAGTCATTATCTTTTGAAATTTAGCAGAGTATACAAATTCTTATATACAATTGTGGATATCATTATACGATTGACGATCATTTATTAATTATATTAACATAAATATTATTATTGTATTATATCCATACATTTTGAAAAGAAACCAGTATTGTTCAATGATCCATTTTATTGTAGATGATGGACTTTCTTTTAAGTTGCTGTGAGCTGCAACAGACAAGTAACAAGACAAAAACAAAACATACCGAATGCATTCCCATCCCGAGCATTAATTTGATTCCAAATGGCGGGACAATAGAACACGTGAGCAGAATAGTAGAACGAAACAACAAATTAAAAAAAAATATATATAGACACACATTTATATCACTAGCCTTTGGACGGGAATAGCGCAAGTGCCTGCATCAGCACTCCGCTTTCACGCAGTAAGAAGTAACTTAATCAACGTCATTCTCCTTCGGTCGATACCACTCGTCGACCGCGTGCTCGTAGATGGCATTCTGTAGCTCATCTTCCACCAGCTCTATCGATTCCTTCGTCAGCGAGCGCGGGCTACGCGATGTGACGCGAAAATCAAACGGCATGTCGTAGCACTTGCAGATACAACACGACGGAAACCGGAACCAGTCGGAGAAGATGCCACGGCACTCGTTGTGCGGATCGTATGCCAGCAACCTATGCAGCCGATACTGCTGTTCACATCGGCAGCCTTCGCGACAGTACATTTGTTTCAGCTCATGCGTACACTTCTCCCAGTGCACGTACTGTTCAAAAGGATAGAGGTTGAGTAGGGCCAACACTTCTCCGCGCGTGTTATTGGCCCAAAATGGAGCGACCACTTCCTCTTTTACCGGACACGCATTACTGCAGGAGAGAAGGGAGAGAGAAAAGGAAACAGTGATGTCAGTCTGAATTTGTCGTTGCACAAATGTGGAATGCGAATCACTTACACTCCACGACCGTTAATGATCGTGGGTTCCTTTTGGGCTGTGTCCTGGAACAGTTGTCCTTCAGCGCTGGGTTTCTTTGCTGGCGTCGTACCACCGTTGACCGTGACCGCTCCAGGGTGTGGTTTAATGCTTTCGAAGCGAATTTTCTGCGGGTGTATGTTGCTACTTGCTGACGCAGTGTCGTGATGTACCAATGGTTCCGCAACCGTTTTACTGTTGGCTGAAGGCTCGAAATCTACTCCGACGGCATCATCGGTTTCAGGTGCCACAGAAACATCAATATCTTCCCGATCGTTGGGGTAGGTACTGATGGTGGATTCAATCTCCTCCGCCTTAGAACCGACCTCAGTTACAGGTGCGTCCTTGGAATCCGTTGCAGCTACTAATATCGTGCCACTCGATGAGACCAACTTAAGCGTGGAGGAAATTTTATCACCCTTCTCCTCAATGGTTTTCTCTGTCGAACCTAATCCCATCAGAAGCACCTCGCCCGTTCCTAGTTTTGCCAAGGACGAGAGAGCATTCATATCGATTGATTCAGTATCCGACGACGTGCCGTTGGTAATGTTGATTGGTCCATTAGTCTTCGCAAACGTTTCATCTATACCCTTGGATGTGTCCGTGCTTGAAGCAACAGTGCTGGTAGTGCTGGTAGCTGCATGCTGTTCATTTTCACGGCTCACAATCGTCGGATCCGTTTGCTGTTGTTCCGGTGTGCTCAAAGTTGTGGACGTTATCATGTCGTGCTCGGCAGATAATGAAGCATCTGTTTTCGGTGGAGGTAATTCGACTGTCGTACTTGTAGTAGTGCTGGTTTCATTCATAGTCGGTGTACTATTCCCCGACATCAAGCTCGATGTAAAGGAGGAGGCAGTTATGTCGCTAGTCGTGCTACTAATAGTCGACGTTATATTACTAGTGGTGGGTGCTACTGTTGTCGTAGCTGTTGTCTTTATCTGTGTGGGACGGAAGTGCGGCTCATTGAGCGGGATTTCATTGTTTTTGTCGCGCAAAAAGTGCGCCGAAACGGATTCAAAATGTGGCATTGAGGGTCGTAAATATTTCATACGCTTGTTTTCCCTTCCAGCAACGGCACCACCGGACGACTGGCGTGTATAACGTTCCGTAGCACGGTCGATGTCGTCGATATCGATTTCGTTATTTTCAAACTCCTCTTTCAGCACCGAGATGTGCCGAACGTCTCCATACATCCGTCGCATCAGGCCCTGGTTTTCGTGCACAAACCGACGTACGGCGTGCCATGGATATGCTGAGCCCGGCAGATTGCAGTAAGCTTGTACGCTCAGATCGCAAGGAATGGTTTTCAACAGCTGGGAACGCCCCCGGCGGGATGCTCTGGTTGGATCGCAGGATGATGCTGAATCGTACCCGTAGCTCTCGGCGATCGATAGCAGCGGGAGTACCAGAAGAAGTAACATGGTCGAGCAAACGCACCAGGCAAGCAAACCTCGTGTTTGCCACTGCCGGAAAAAAAGAATCATAAATGGGGGAAATATTTATGTATTAGTGCATTTAACCATTATATGTCTGTAAATATAGCCTTAACAAACCCATATGTATCATTAGTACGATTACACAACTCATCGTTTTATGAACCTAACCAAATCTAACGAAACTAAAAGAGACAGATACATGTTTTCTTATTTCAGTTGTTAGCAAAAGCGGATGCCTGACATGATTAAACAGGAACGGGTATAACATAGAATCAAATTAGTAAATCGATTATTCGCATAACATCACATCCTTAGGGTAAAAAAACACCTGTCAGAAAAAGTCAGTGATCGTATCATAGTTTAGGAGACCGCTGTTTGAAGCGGATCATCTCATCTTGGTGCTCCCGTGAAAGGAAACCGTTAATATTTTTGTTTGGGTTGGTTTTTTTTTACAATGGAACAGTTCACTTTCACCGCACCGTTTCGGCCGCATGTCGTGATCACGTGGTCAAACATTTCGTGGCGACGACGCGTTTGTCGTTGAGGGAAATACGCGTCTACCGCACCTACATACAAAACACCCACTGGTTGGTAATGTCTAATGAAAAAAAAGTTTTTTTTTGTTTCTGTTTGGTTTTGTCTCGACACAATTACAGCAAACGGCCACTTGAGGGGTTTTCTCAAATAAAAGTCTAAAACTACTATAACAGTTACGGAGAAATAGACCAGTATCACTCAGAATTGTATTTTGTGTATCGATACCTATATTTGTGCATCAAAAGAGTTCAACGCGTGGGCACAAAGTAGGCCATGAACCTTTTCAAGCATGGGAAATTCTTCATGCCACACGGAAGACGCAAACCTGTGCACTGATTTGAACCTAAACCACGATTAGTTGTACACCTATTGAACATATCCACCAGGTCGCCTCAGCTCGTGCACACATTACAGCTCTACCGCGAGTCCAGTAGTGTTGCGTTCGATGAAAAAGTAAGTAGTTAAAAATTTCAAATATTTTCTACACGTACCTCGTGTGCACCACATGCATGAACTTGAATACATGAAGTGCTGGCGACAATCGCATCGAACACGTTGTTTTCGTCGTGCTTTTAATTGGTTGGTCTGCCAACGTTTGCTGACGTAGCATGTATACCATTTGTACAATATATGCGCAAAAACTTTCACAACACCACACGCACCTTCCTAAAAGCCTGGCGGTGGACGTTCGTGTTCGGAATCAGCTTTGCACTTTCACGACATTCACGGCCTCAGAAGCGAACGGGTATCACCAAATGCTTCCATCCATTTACCGCTGCGGTCCATAGCAGCATTAGCATCATCACGAATGGCTCTTCCGGACGGAAGAGGAGATGCGTCGACCGCAGAAAGCGAAAGCCGATTTTCATGTGTCGGACAGCAGTCTAATCAAACATGAATTGAGAGTAAAAGTAGAAATCGAATCTGAAGGCATACCCAGTATGAAACGTGAAAATACGACATCGAGCGAGACCGCTTGTCGCTCGAAAGACAGTGTCGAATGAAGAGGAAGGTCAATAAAACCTGAACCCAGCGCCTCAATTTCGTCCCGGTCCCGGTCCCTTCTCCTTTCTCAGTTTGATTTCGCGGTCCCTCGAGAACTAGGAAAAGTGATATCACGTTTTTGTTCGGTTTGAAACTTTTTCAGCAACATTACTGTTCCAACGAATTATTGAACCGGTTTTTACCATTTTTTTATATTTAAAATAGACAACCATTTTCGATTAAATACTGCTGCTGGTACAACGGTGTCGAATAAGGGTGCAACATGAAAGAATTGGAAACACGGAACGCATGGGCATTAACAGACGAATTACGAAAAAAATACTTTCTCTTGTTCGAGCTGTGATGTTTTTTTTTTGTTTCTGTTTGGTTTTGTCTCGACACAATTACAGCAAACGGCCACTTGAGGGGTTTTCTCAAATAAAAGTCTAAAACTACTATAACAGTTACGGAGAAATAGACCAGTATCACTCAGAATTGTATTTTGTGTATCGATACCTATATTTGTGCATCAAAAGAGTTCAACGCGTGGGCACAAAGTAGGCCATGAACCTTTTCAAGCATGGGAAATTCTTCATGCCACACGGAAGACGCAAACCTGTGCACTGATTTGAACCTAAACCACGATTAGTTGTACACCTATTAGCAAGTAGTAAGCATGAAAACGTGAGACTCGCAACTATTTGAATTTCAGCAATATGTCTAAAATCACACTAGGCAACAGTAAGGCCTCACTATGTGCATTGCATAAGTAAGATCTTCCGGTCCGATCAATGCTTGTTCTGGATATACTTACGCTAGCGACACGATCGTATTGAAATGTCATTTCTTCAGAGAGTCACCAGCTTTCCCTCGGCGATTTAAGTTGAATGACGGAACTAAACGGACTGTTTTCTTTTTTTTTTAATCAATACTTATAGTATTGCAAGGTAACAATGAATATCGTCGAATTGTGTTCGGCTCTGTTAGAAGCTGGTTTCTGCCACTAACACAATTTTTTACTGGATGATCACACTCTCGCAACTTGCAACACGTTTAACGCCTTCCGTCAACTCCACGATCTTGCATCTGATCCCGTTCGATTCCAGTTTCAATACAGCCAGTGACCAGACCAGACCAAACCGGGCCAACTGCCCTGCAGTCCGTGTCCCTTCGCGTTGCACGTTCTGCAGACCACCGAGCAGATAATCTGGTGGAATGCTTCCAACACTAGCCTCCTACTATGGCAGCATCGTTTTCTTTTTTGCCTTTTCCGGACTACCTCACGCGCACGGGACACTTTAAGACAACAGCACCACGCACAGCGGTCTACCGTTTTTCGTCGCCTTAAATGGCCACAATTAGTGTAATTATTCATTAACACTCTGCACTCGATTGAATGACGGGGAATTCGAACACACGCGGCACCGTATCTCACTCATCCGGCCGGTTCAGTTTCCACCGGTAGCAGTAGCACCCATCACTGCCACCCATGCTGGCGGGCATGGTTTGATATTCTTGTGTGTGTATGTGTTTTTTTGTTTATTGCACACGATTTGGATATGGACTTAGTTAATCATCGAAGTGATAAATACGGCCAAAACAAAAATAGCAGCCACTTCTTGGGCACTTGTTAAACTTTCTCCTTTTCTTTTCTTTTGCTTTCTACGCAATGTTGTTGCTCTTGCGAGAATTGTTTTCTAGCATTAAATCAAAGAGCTTATTTTGATGTAATTTTCCTCGTCTGCATTGGTATCACACTTTAATTCGGATTTAAGTTGTGCTGATGTGTTCCTTCTTTATTGATTAAATTGTCACCTTCTACACATTGCCAGCAACGATAGGTAGATGCAATCTTAGCAATGGAAATGAGAAAAACTTCACACGAGATGTTGAAAGGCTTTCGCCAGTGGCTGCTTGAACGGTTGCTGGGATGGAACTGGTCTAGCGTAGCTCCATACCACTCGGGAAAACGTCCGTAAAGCGCGATCCGTAAAAAAATCCGTCACACAGTTCCTCTCTCCAACGCAGATCGCGCACATTGGCCCAGTCACAGGCCGAGCAAGGTGCTCGTACACTCTCCTCCCCCTCCTCCACATCCCCAACCAACCACCTTACCCCCCAAACCCCCACCCACCCGCTCTCCCCGTTCCAGTCCGACTGGATGAGGACGAACCCGGAACGAGAGAGAAAGCAGAGCAAACATACATACATGCACGCAGCGGTCGTTCGTGTGGAGATGGGAACCGGAACACTGTCAGCCTAAACTGACAGCTGGCGTGAACACGATCGCGAGAAGCTTTCTTTTTAGTAGGTCAGTAGTATTTCAAGTCACATGCGGCGGCATCTGGATATACTTACGCTAGCGACACGATCGTATTGAAATGTCATTTCTTCAGAGAGTCACCAGCTTTCCCTCGGCGATTTCAGTTGAATGACGGAACTAAACGGACTGTTTTCTTTTTTTTTTAATCAATACTTATAGTATTGCAAGGTAACAATGAATATCGTCGAATTGTGTTCGGCTCTGTTAGAAGCTGGTTTCTGCCACTTATAAACACATTTTCTCCGGAATGCATTAACATAAACTTATCATACACGCTGTAGCATCAATCCACGAAACAAAGTTGTTTTATTGATTTTAAACAGTGCTTTCGCTGCTGAAGCGCAGCTAAAAGCTCGACGCGTACAAGTTACATCAACTTGTTCGCCAGATGACGCTAACTATTGAAACTTTTTGATGTTTCTTTGAAAAGCCCGTTGTTCATTAAATTAATCGAAATATTTATTGATGACTTGTAATTTGCTACAAGCTTACCGAGTATGGTTTCAATTATGTGCAACCAAATTTGACCTAGTTTCTGCAAAAGGTCTGTTTTTGGTACGAAGCAATGCTTATTCACTAGTGCGTTCTGGTTCGGAATTGTCCGTTTAATTTATTTTACATTTCTCCCATTAACACCGAGTGGTTCAACTAACTGGTTTAACCGTTTATATTAGCCGAACAAAAACGGGAGGCCTACCTTTCCAGGCGTGCCTTTATAGAATCCAGACGCTTTCGTAATGTCCCTTATTTGTTCCCTGTGAGCCCTATGAACAAGCCACGGCTTCTCCACAGGCAACCCTTCGTTGAACAGGCCACCGGCCGGCGCATATTGATAACACCATCGACAATAAGCCGCAAATAATAAGTACCAACGATCGTCCCATACGATTGGCTTTATCGGTCTTTCTAACAACAACGGGTCTCAGTGTTAGTCTCTTCGATTGCATTTCGTGTAGATGATGATCAACATGGTGAGCTATTAGATTAAAAAAAAGCATAACACATTTCCCGCTAAAACACGATAGTGCGGGCGAGTTTTGCCATTGTTTCGAAGCCGGAGCAGCTAGTGCACATTCATTCGGAATGGTGGCGTCTGAATGCCGTCACGCTGCACAGAATGAATTTGTCGCCTATGGACATGCGTCCCATTCATAACCCGGATTTTAAAGTTCCTTACGCTGGCTGCATGTACAAATTCAATGAATTACACTTCGCGACAATACACAAGGCTTGAGCTTCTTCATTCGGCGCAACGTCATAGTTTTCTTGGGTGCGTGAGTATAGCACTGCAGCGGTTGAATACCGTACGCGCTTGGTCGGTTTGTCTGTGCTTGATATTCCTCCATTCATCAAAAGACTTGCAACGCTATCACACTGTACGTTTGGCTCACATCTGGCCCCTCGCGTGATCTCGGAAGTATTCAGCTCGCTGGTGTAGACGCGTGGATTCACCCCGGCGTCCAACGCGTGCTTCAAATGAAGCTTTGGTAGCTTTATCTCTCATGACGGCAGGTCAAATTTGCAGTACATTCTACTCATGCATCCCTCTTTTGAGTAAAAAGAAATCGATGATTTTGTTCAAACCGTCGTATGGACGGTCTTTATCGATAGGATATCTTGCCAGCATTCTGAAACGCCGACTCTCGCAACAAACTTCGCCCACTGTAGGTGCCAAAAAGCGCTGCAAAATGTTCCCCTCGCGTAGGGCCTGCCGTCGACGAGCGGCGTGCTGTCATTCGCAGCATCACAGTCGAATTGTAACGGTCAGTGCGTAAGCATCGGTAGTACCGAGTCCCACCTTGACAGCGGCAATCATCAGTTCGCAAGCGTCAGTGTAGCCGAGCAGACACGCAGGAAGTCGTCACCCAGCACGCAGCGCCAGTCCAGTCGGAAGTAGTGTTTGAAAGTATCTGGTTCCCAACGTAAAACCGCACACATACCCCAACCAAACACGACAAAATGAGCTCCGCAGACAAAAACAGTGAAGTCGAGGTAGAGAATGTTGCCGCCGCGGAGGAGAAGGCAGAAACCAAGGAGGTGAAAGGAGTCAAGCGGCCCGCTGATGTGAGTACTACTTCCACCACCACCACCACCACCACCAAAATTTGCAGTACATTCTACTCATGCATCCCTCTTTTGAGTAAAAAGAAATCGATGATTTTGTTCAAACCGTCGTATGGACGGTCTTTATCGATAGGATATCTTGCCAGCATTCTGAAACGCCGACTCTCGCAACAAACTTCGCCCACTGTAGGTGCCAAAAAGCGCTGCAAAATGTTCCCCTCGCGTAGGGCCTGCCGTCGACGAGCGGCGTGCTGTCATTCGCAGCATCACAGTCGAATTGTAACGGTCAGTGCGTAAGCATCGGTAGTACCGAGTCCCACCTTGACAGCGGCAATCATCAGTTCGCAAGCGTCAGTGTAGCCGAGCAGACACGCAGGAAGTCGTCACCCAGCACGCAGCGCCAGTCCAGTCGGAAGTAGTGTTTGAAAGTATCTGGTTCCCAACGTAAAACCGCACACATACCCCAACCAAACACGACAAAATGAGCTCCGCAGACAAAAACAGTGAAGTCGAGGTAGAGAATGTTGCCGCCGCGGAGGAGAAGGCAGAAACCAAGGAGGTGAAAGGAGTCAAGCGGC
>KZ072410.1:163005-177783 GCA_002091845.1 Anopheles cracens
GTAGAAAAGTTAATAATAATTTTAAAAAAACCTGACACACATACAAAAAACACTCAGATCGACGAAAGGACTCGGACAATCACAGACGACGTAGCAATGGTAAATCGACAGACGTTATAATTGCAAATAGACAAAGTAATAAAAGGCAGAGTAGTCGTTCTTTGCGTTACGGACACCGTGTGAACACAATAAACCGAAAATCTAAGGATCGCATTGAGCAACAGTTAAACCGGAGAGAAGTTGATAGTAATAGAGAGAGAGAAAAAAAGAGATAAAGAGAGTCACACATAAGCAGCAAGGAAGTTCTTAACGGAGGTTTTTACCTACTTTATTTTTTTGGTTCAAATGATAGAAGGAAGTAAAAGTAACGCAGAGTATCATCCTTCATTTTCCACTAAAACAAAATTAGAACACTCTAAAACTGACCGCGAATCCCGGTTATGATGGAACGCAATGTTCCCTTTTTTCACATGCAGACATACCGAAAAAAATCGAAACAGAAATAATGTACCCCCTCCAAAACTATCTTTTAATTAAACGTTTTCGGACAGAAAATATTATGATTATGTGGTAACGTTTAAGGTCATTCGTGGCGAAATTCGTCACGGAAGATGCAAAAAATAAAGAAAACAAAACCATTGACACACATGAGAAATATCTGAGTGTGCAAGTTCCGACGAAAGGTGGAAGGAGATCGAATGGATGTGGATGCGTGGATTTGTTTCACTAGCGCTTTAAGCTATCGAATACCATGATTACTCCGATTTTTTTTTAGCGTTCTTCATTACCCGTTGCTTTCATTAGAGTGGTGAACAAAAGAGATGACTGGTGGGATAATGGCAAAGGACGAATTTTCTTGTATCATCCCCCCCCCGCCCCTCACTCGCCGTTGTTGGTGGGTGAGCGGAGAATAAGGAAAGGTGTACAGGTCAGGTGGTCAAACAGAACATAAAATAACAGCATTATTATTATGAGGTATCCACAAAAAAAAACAGGCCAGACAAGCAAGCAAGCAAAGAAACAAACAAATAAACAAGCACAGATACGTTGAGGTTACAGATGATGGTGTGAAACTGCTCCGATTTTTTTAGCGTTCTTCATTACCCGTTGCTTTCATTAGAGTGGTGAACAAAAGAGATGACTGGTGGGATAATGGCAAAGGACGAATTTTCTTGTATCATCGTAAAGAACTTATACGCAGAAAATAGTGCAGAATCTGATTATATGCTTTGGAAGTGTTTGTAGCGGGCTGCTGAATTATTAAAAACGACAGCAACAAACTTTACTGCTATCTATCGTATGCTACACATACGTTGCATGGTATATCGTCTAGTACGATTACTACATTTATGATGAGGCGTGCGTATGGTACATTGTTTTGTCTATAAGGATTGTTCACTCTATAGCTAAAAGTCTATACCTAAAGGCGACAACACCCTCTGCACCAAAGAAAGTACGAGGGACAAAAACGGGAGAGAACAAAGTACAATAAAAAAAAAAAACAAAAGTGTACCTAAAGTAGCATCCAAACAGTGCTAAATAGCAATCATCATACAATGTTTTAAGTTTTAAAACAATGAATTAATGGCATATGAAGTAATGCCTTCAAATGTAATCTTATTAAACTGTAGAAATCGAGCAACAGATCCTAATCTAGGTGGTAGCAAATTTGTTAAAATCAAAGCTATCATACTCTTTTTCATCGTGGTTATCTCATCAGCAAATTGTTCCCCTTTTTACTAGCTTAGCATATTTATTTCTAATGAGGAATATTCTTATAGGCCTCCTCAGCAATTTACGTTGGGAGATCGAATGTTTGAAAAAAAAAAATAGTAATTAGACGGAGTAAACGACTCCGTGAATGTGTGTCACTGTAGTACTGTTCCAAAATATACTGTAAGTACTTACAAACTCGATGCTTTTATTCAACGAGTCATGCTGTTCCAAACAATGAGTATGTGTAGGTAGAACGGCTGGTGTGTCCATGTATGTGTTCGAGCCAGTGCGTTTATGTGTATGCGTATATCACTATATATTTTCTGCATCGAGGTCTAATTAAGGAGAGAGATGAAGTTATCGTTATCGATTGACATTCACGCAGGAATACATCGTTCGTACACCCACCGTGTTGCCATTAGCAACAGCAAAATACGCTTCGTTCCGCGTTTCCCGAAGCTTTTGTGTCTCCGAATATAAGTTCTTCTTTTGGCTACGAATAAATGTTGCCACATACAGAGCAGCCTTTAACAATCTTTAACTGCAGCTAGTTTGTACAGTAATCTTGAGTGAAAGTCATACACTGGTCGATGCACAACACATTGCAATTGCAACTACCTAGTTTGTGCAGCTAGCGCAAGCAATTCTAAAATCATACGGCATCATACGTACGGTCCAAATAGACCAGGAACTTTTCCTCGTTTTGAACGGGAGCCCACGCGGTTTGGCATGCGTAGCATTATGTTCTCGTCATCAAGCAATTCATTGTTCTTTCTTATTTGGCGAAGGGTTTGGCTTATTAATATGTTATTTATAAAAAATGTCTATCAATCAATTATACGATCATCGATATACTTTCACGATTATCGAAATCAAGCCGGCATGCTCGTAGACATACGACTCTTGCCGGGTGTAATTCTCGCACATCGTCATCATCATCATCGTGTGCTCAGTTTGGAGCCCGAGAAGCATTCTTCCGCTACCGGCGGCATGTATAAAGTAGGGTGAAAGCATACTTTTCTCGAGCCCGAAACACGCATACTGTCAAACGTACACGCGCAAACCCATACACCAGCCGACCGAAGGGAACATGCGCGTACACAAGAGCGTGTGGTGAGTTGGTTTATGGTCCAACACATGCGCACAGGTCAGGAAGCAAGGGCAGCAAACCAGATACATAGAACGTCGTTTTCGCTGGTTATATAGGCGCACGATTCTACCGAACTATGAGAGGGCGAATTCATTGTAAAAAAAAACACGCTAGCATAGGGAAAAGTGGTCACAAAAACGTGGCCAAAGTGCAATATAATCCGTCCGAGGGATGGGCTGGGTAAGGCTTATTTTCCTCAATGTGTAGTGTTCCCGGTTTTTCCGTACGCTCCGAGGTATATATACCTATCTCTCGGTTGGTTTATTATATGCTGCTGGTCTGTTGCTTGTGCTGGCTGTGTGTGGCACACAGGAAGCCCGAATCGATCCATTAACTGTAGCAGCAGGGGCGCTCAGCATACGAAACCAAGCCAAGCCGCTTGCAAAACTCAAGCCAAGCCACACCGCCTCACCTGCCATGTGTGAGACATAGCGCGATAGCCGGGACATTTCTTTAAACCATGGTCGTAAGCTTTACAGTCGATTTTTAGGCTTTTCAGCCGAGCAATGTTGATTATACGGTAGCTTTTTCTATCGTAACTACTCTCGGCGCGCATGCTTCAGAATTATAAAAAAAAAGAACTTTTGAGAAATTCTGATAAATAAGTTAATTATTGTATGCCCTGTGTAAAAGAGCGAGCGTTTTTGGAAAAGCGGAAAATGCGCAAACAACGCACCCCGGTGCGAATTAAGCCCCGGTCGTTGTGACGTGTGCTCACCAATACCCCTACAGTAACACTTCCGCTAGCGTGGCAAACCAAGATACGAACGCACTGTTTCTGCTTAACTAAAACGTTTCTGGTAAAACGAAGCAGGCTTGTGGTTTCGGTGGTGACAAGCATCCGAAAGGGGAATATCTGTCAGCAGGTATAACGTAAACGAAAATGTTTAACATAGTTTCGTTTGTTCCTTAGGTTCAAACTTTTACTAACAAGCTATCCTTATTATTTTTTTATTATTTTTTAACGCCGCGCCGAGCGTTATGCATCGTAAAATTCACTTACATCAACGATAGCACAATAATGGGAGTATAACTAATGGGAAGGGTCCTCATCGAAGAGTCGCAAAAGTGTAAATGAAATATTAAAACAAGTACTCTTGTCCTCTTCGATCCGAAAGGCCGCGTTTTTCTGCTTCTTTCTCTTTCATTTATGCTCTTATCGTTCTCTTACCGGTCCGTTATGCTTATTGGCTTCCCTACCTTTGGCTCGCTTGCTTGGCTTTGCGATGATACGTCGATGATGTGAAGTGCGATCGTAACCAGGTCCGATAGCGACATATTCTATTTCTGATCTTCTTGAGCATACCTTCGTCTTGACGTACTGTTTGAGCATAAAATGTGCATATAGAATTAAAAACCAGACTTGAACTTGGATCTATGTTGTGTAACAAATATTGAGGTACTATATCTCTAGCGTTTTTCAAAGACCAATTCCTAGGACGGGCCTACGCGATATCGAATGTACGCAAGTCTGGTCTGGTTGCCAGTACTGTACCGCAGAACAAGCCAAGCCAAGCTATGCTGCGTGTTGAAAACCGGCGTGTTTCAATTGTGTGAGCGGGACACGCGACGTCGGCAGATAGAGTGAACACCGTTCAGAGCGCAGAAGATAGCAACAGACGGAGGAGAATAGGATAGGAATCGCATCGGTGTTTTTTTGCTTTCTCCGTTCCTTTGAGTCGTTTATTATCTGAAGCAGGATGTACTCAGAAATTGTTTTAGCACTGAAAAAGTCACGTGCAGTGGTGGTGGCAGAGGCTATTTTGCTTTGGTGCATTATTAATATAATATACATGACGAAGACGAAACAGCGGGTTCTATATTGCAATTTACCTCATATTATTTTTGAAACAGAATTGGTTGGTGCATCTTCTTTTAGCTAACACAGACCTCCACGTGGTGTGTATACTTTCCAATGAAAAGCTGAGCAAATCAGTTTTCATGATTTTGTCAACATAAGCTTAAAAGCTTAGACGAGCTTTTACATTTTCATTAGGCCTCGGTTCCACTCTACGCAGCGAAAGCTTCGAAGTTGTGTTTCGAAAATCTTTTATTT
This sequence comes from Anopheles cracens, assembly GCA_002091845.1. Taxonomy (NCBI): domain Eukaryota; kingdom Metazoa; phylum Arthropoda; class Insecta; order Diptera; family Culicidae; genus Anopheles; species Anopheles cracens. Next base: position 167,928 of record KZ072410.1, read on the forward strand.
TAAAAGTGATCAGAATCATTTCAGAGATTTCATCACATACTTTAAGGTTCGAAGATAAACTAGTTTATGTTTAGGGTAAATTTAAAGTATGTAAAGCACTCAAATAGTAATTATTATAAAATACATTATTTTGTTTGTTTTTTTCAGATATGATTTTTAATTTACTGATTGACATAGTCGAGAAGCTGTATAGCTTGTTGATAGAGGAGAAACTGAGAAGAAGGTTGTGGCTACAGTACAATAGATGATCGGGAGTACAACTTGCGCAATGCGGTATAATATTTTTTCATATACATATAACGTTTTATTCATTCTTGAACAGTACATTGTCCTTGGGATATTCCTTAAAAACTGTCAAAAATGATGCTTTAGTATTAAGGAGTATTGACACGAACATAATTCATAAACCTGTTGTATCACAAACAAATTCAATTTGTTGCGTAAAAAGTGTATGACAAGCGAGTTTCCATCCATACTATTCCACCCATTCGCATTGCATTCGTGTACAGCGCTCCTAAGGGGTTTGCACAAAAGAAAACAATGTCAACAGCAAGGTCATTCATCCGTCTGATGTTGTTCTCGAGCATTCAAAATTAAAATCTGGCCTAATAGGGAGACTTAATTTGAGTCCATTCACCGTGTGGTTTGCAAGCAGTGGATTTTCTCGCAGTTCTTTCTTAGTGTTGGATCAGTGTATGCGTTTGCGATAATCTGGATCACACGTCAACTGTGTCTCAAGATGATGTTGTCTATCAGATTTGTACCGCGGTCCATAGCTGGTATTGCCCGCCGTGCCTACTCTGCCGATGTTAATAGGTTAGTGAGTACTCTTGGTGGATGTGTTGCTTTGGGAATGAATGATGGATGTTCTTTCCTTTGCTTGTTCGTAGAAACTACGATATCGTGGTCGTTGGTGGAGGTATCGTGGGCACGGCTTCAGCACGAGAAATTCTATTACGGCATCCAACACTTCGGATCGCGATCGTCGAGAAAGAACCGAAGCTGGCCTTCCACCAGAGTGGCCATAACAGTGGCGTTATCCATGCGGGCATTTACTACAAACCGGGTTCTCTGAAGGCGAAGCTGTGTGTCGAAGGACTGCATTTAAGCTACAAGTATTTTGACGAAAAAAATGTCCCCTACAAGAAGGTTGGAAAACTGATCGTGGCCACAAATCCAGTCGAGGTCGAACGATTGAATGTAAGTAGAGCGAGGTGGCGTCCCAAAATTGATTGCACTACCCAAGAGACATCACAGTTGATATCGATAGCAATTTTCTCCCCACTATCCCTTTGCGATACTGCGAATGTAAATGAGTCTTAAATATAAGTTTTTTTTTCCTCTAGGATCTGTATCAACGATCAATGGCCAACAACGTACCCGATGTTCAAATGGTTGACCAGGCAAAGATAAAAGAAATCGAACCGTACTGCAATGGGTTGAAGGCAATCTGGTCTCCCCATACAGGAATCGTGGATTGGGGCCTAGTTACGCAGTATTACTCGCGCGATTTCAAAGCGGCTGGCGGAGATGTATACGTGAACTTTAAGGTGAACAAATTTTCGGAAGCACAGGACAACCTCGACTATCCTATTGTTGTGTGCAGCGAAAAGGGCGATGAAATACGAGCCCGAAACATCCTGACCTGTGGCGGTCTGCAATCGGACAAACTGGCGGAGATGACGGGGTGTTCTTCGGTGCCAAAGATCGTACCGTTCCGTGGCGAGTACTTGCTGCTCAACCAGGACAAGTGCCACATGGTGCGTGGAAATATTTATCCTGTTCCCGATCCACGGTTTCCGTTCCTGGGCGTACATTTCACGCCTCGAATGGACGGTAGCGTTTGGTTGGGTCCCAATGCCGTTCTGGCGTTCCGCCGAGAAGGCTACAAATGGTCTGACATCAATGTGCCCGAACTGATCGATGCGTTGCGCTTCCCCGGACTGATAAAGATGGCATCGAAGTTTATCGGTGCTGGCATTATGGAGGTTGCCCGCTCGGCGCTGATTCCGTTGCAGGTGCGCGAATTGCAGAAGTTTATACCGGACATCCACGAATACGATGTGGCCCGCGGTCCGGCTGGAGTTCGCGTCCCACTCGTCCTGTTGATAGCGCCGGTACCACTGCTACTACCACTGTCGCTACAGTTGCTACCCCCGTCCTGGCAGAAACTTTGGAAGGTATTTTTTAGTACCAATATCGCGTACTTGAGTGTTTGCTGGCGTATCACAGCCACCACACCGGGGAGCGTTTCGGCGAGATACATTTTTTTGCTCTTCTTCACTTTGGTGTAGCTGTAGAGTTCCTCGTTCGAGCGCAGATAGCAACCGATGAGATACTCCAGTGCTGCCACACGGTTATTGGCGAACGCCTTCATCGACGGTTTCGACGAGCAGAATCCGACCGAATCTTCCTCCTGATGCATCTCAATATCGATGTCCATCGGTGTAGCCGCAGTGCTGCCAGCGGTAGTACAACCACTGCCACCACTACCACGCCCACGACTAATAACCACCTCGTCCAACATGATAGGCTTCACTTTTTTACTCGGAATCGTACTCCAACTGTCGGACAGACGTCCGGCATCGGCATCCTCGTTGGGCGATGCAATCAGCTTACCATAATATATTCCTTTAATAACTTCAGTGATTACTTCCGCACAAAATTCGGTGTACCCCTGACGTTCGAGCATTTCCAGTGCATTCTCCAGGATAGAGGAGTCAATCGTAAAGCGGGAGTTAGAATAGCGTGCCTTACTGTTGATCTTCATGATGCGCAACATTATCTGCAGTAGCTCATCCTGAGCAGACACACGGTTGTCCCGTTCGCATGCTTGCCCTTTCTTATCCAAAGTGCCATCCGAGCTCAGGTGACGGTCGGTTTCAGCTTTTGCAGACACATGGTCTGACGAGGATCGCTTTTTAAACGACCAGGAGTTGGTTGTCGGAGTGGAAGTGGTTGTAGTGGTAGCAGTTGTAGCCGGAACTGGTTTCTTGCGCAGTGCTGACGGTGCCGTTGCCGCTGGAACTGCTGCAAGAACAGTATGCACTTCTTGTTGCTGTTGAGACTGCTCCGCCACGTCTAGACTTAGCATCAATGAGTCTGAGATTTTATGCTGAAGAATAATATCGGCGTTGGTGGTGCTGGTACTGCCCATATTATCCTCGGTATTGCCCTCCGTCGTTCCAGATTTCTCCGATACGGTTGGATTGTTTGTTGGTGAACTTTGAGAATCGACCACATTCTCTACTATAACTGATGCAGCTGTGGTGCTGCTTGTAGTGGGATCCGACGGGGAAGTACTAGCAGATTCCGGGGAAGAGGAAACAGCATTGCTGGGCACTGTTCTATTCGCTTTACCTCCTAGTTTTCTCAATCTCCGGGCTCTTATCTACGCGACAAGTATAAATGAAAAGAAGGAAACAATAGTTACTATATCTCGCTAATCCAAATGCCGCTTTGTTCAAATATTGAGCTTTTGCGTTACCCTCATTGCTCTATACAACACCATAATGTATTCCGAGAAAATTGTAATAACAAACTTTCACTCGTACACGGTGTGCAGGTGATGGTTTCTACAATAAATCAAGAATTTCACAAACAACACCAATTTTTTAAACAAAAATAGTAAAAGATGTTCGTCGCAATAATAATTCGGTCAGGCATCACTATATGTGACGTAGCAGTCAAAATTCATAAGCTGACATAAGAAAAACATTACGACAAAAAATTACTTCGAGAAAAAAAATATTTTCCATCGTGATCTTTGTGTTTCTGGTTAAAATCTGGTTAAAAGCTTGGCCAACTTAAATGTGGGCACGTCTGATAGATGTTATTAAAAAAGTTTCATTTTTGTTGGATGAGCAATGCACATTTTCTTCAGCTTGGAGGAAATTTGTTTGTGAGTAAAACGATTGCAAGTAGAGTTAGTTGGCTTGGATTGATCACGTTGCAAAAGATCGTGTAAATAGCGACAGTTTCACCCCCCGCTTGCCTGATCATACCGAATAGGTCTTGTTTTCTTTTATATTTTTGGATTGTTTTATCTCAACATCGCCACCGCCAGGGCACGAGGTTCACACAGCGCAGCAGTGTGTCGTGTCTGCGGTGGTAATGATGTGGTTTTGGTAGTGGTAGCATTGAAGTAAATCATTATAGATCGATGGTAATGTGATCTGGCTCTTTGTTTTCGTGTCGGGTGCAAACTTCGCAATGCGTTTCTCACGCTCAACTCATCTTTAATGGGTGGATGGTGTTGTCGAGAACGTCGGCCTAAAGTAATGAAGCAAGCAGCCGCCATTCAATGAATATCGTATCGATACTAGCCGCAAGGCCAATGGACGACCATGAACACTCTTAATCGAGTGCCCATCCCTGCCGACAGGAGAGATAGCAAAGCCTTGAGAATCGTCGCAAAACACATATCATATGAAAATTGTTTTCCAATTGATTTACCTCTTCCGGTGTTAATTCCATTGTTTAGATGGTAGCGACTTTTCCTTAATCGACAGAGTTCGTTTCACCAAACTTTACGCTGAATATATATGTATCGGTTTTGTTTCACGTTTTTAATGTACTTTACTTCACTATATCGCTTTGTGGATCACGCACAGTTGCTGGCAATGACGGAAATATTAGCTTTACTTTCGCTTCACCTGTCGACCGATGATTGCTGCGACTGCTATCTCACTTAATTTGGGAATCGATTTGACGATGAGTAGTACCAGCTAGCACAACTAATATGACTAATATGTCGTCACCACAGTATTGAAGGAGTTAGTAAGGTGCAATTTGCTTACATTCACATAATTTCAACAAGTTTAACTGAGGCTTTGTTTCACCACAAAGACACGCACTGCACCTCGGATGATCAGACTGCAATATCACACGTATGCTGTAAATTTCCTGTTTCTCTTGCTACGCCGTGGTTTGTGATGCCCTTAAAGCAAGAATTTCATTCAACCAAACAAGTGATATCCACGAGGACATGTACAATTAGCAGGTTTTAGAGGAACGCACTACGAATTGGTTCAACTGGTAAATTCTTTCTTGGCATACACGATTTTGTCAAGTCATCACCCAGGCAACAAATTCCAATAACATACACTTTTCCGAACCAGGCCCAGGTAACCTGACATTTATAGTCAGGGCTACGTAGCATGTGATTTTTTCGATCACGAGTGGTGGCGTTACCAATTTCATTTTTTTACTATCGTTCGGTAAGGTAAAGGGGGAAGAACTTCTAAAGAACTTAGTATGTAATTATCGTGTTACAGCATTTTTCATCCATCATTGAACAATGCACATAGTTTCATACTAATTTTATAAGGTCCAATCGTAAAGAATGCACACCCAATGCTGAAATCGTCCCTCACATTCTTGAAGTGGTTTTATTCATTTTTGTTGGATGAGCAATGCACATTTTCTTCAGCTTGGAGGAAATTTGTTTGTGAGTAAAACGATTGCAAGTAGAGATGGCTTGGATTGATCACGTTGCAAAAGATCGTGTAAATAGCGACAGTTTCACCCCCCGCTTGCCTGATCATACCGAATAGGATCATACTAATTTTATAAGGTCCAATCGTAAAGAATGCACACCCAATGCTGAAATCGTCCCTCACATTCTTGAAGTGGTTTTAATATGTAGCGCAAAGATTTATTCATTGAAAGTATTCAATCTAGCATGTTAAACATAGTAAGGAGGCTGTGATTGGAGAACGGCATGAGAATCCCACGGGAACGCAATCCAGGATCTGACGATTCCAGATTTGGGATCGAATCCCAGAATCCGATCAGGAAAATCGGTAGACGTCACTTTCATCCGCCTACAAGTAGCTCACGTCTGTACGAGGCTTTAGGCAATGTTGATTCCGGCATTTTGAATTTGGTTTGACGTTTTTCTAGCCAGTATTCTAATTGTACACGAGGTCAGTTGCATGGATAGGAAAACGTAATTCGGACCGATCTTATTACTTATTATTCTTTGTTATGGTTGTCGAAACGGGTTGTCAAACGGGCGGAGACCTTATTATATACCGTCCTGGAGCTAGACTCTACGTTTCACATCAACCCTGTGACAAATGTAAGAAAAATCCGCTGTTGGTTAAACAACTGGTAGCGTAAATCCTTGCTTTAATCGTAATGTTTACATATTTTTCCTCATTTTGACGTTTATAACCGTCAGGTTACCTGGGACGTCAAAACGATCGCACGAGCTGCACGCCAGAGAATTACGGATATTGCACGATTTCTTGCACCCGTGTGTTGGTTCTACTTTGTGTAGCCGTGTTTTTGACCCATTCGTGAAATATTCGTACGCCAGACCATGGGTAACGTGTTGGCTTCCTCAAAACCGATCGCTGGCCCCGGTGGATTGCCTCCACCGATGCCAACAGAAGCGATCCCTCCCGTCGGCGATGGAGCCGGTTCGCCGGATAAACCTTCCGGTGAATCGAAGCCATTGGATAATCCTGGAACTATGGAAGAACTGCACAGGAAATGTAAAGGTACGTAGCAAGCGCGTCCTACACTGGTCGAATCTGCAATATACACTGGTTTGAGTACGTTCAAGGAATGCCCATGTCGTGTATTGCATAACCACCGAATATTGACAGTTGCGTTTACATGGTTTATGTTTCTTCTTTCACTTTTCTGTATTGCGCCTGCTCCGATGTTGCTGTAGATGTGATGCCAGTGAACTTCGAAGGAGCCAAACTGATGATTAACAAGGGCTTGAGCAATCACTTCCAGGTATCACATACGATCAATCTTAATTCCTCGAATTCTAGTGGATATCGTTTCGGTGCTATGTATGTCGGCACGAAGCAACTATCGCCAACGGAAGCGTTCCCCGTTGTGCTGGGTGACATTGATCCTTCGGGAAATTTAAATGCGAACATCATTCATCAAGTAACACCGAAAGTTCGGTGTAAGTTTGCTTCTCAGGTGCGTGCGGGATGAAGTACAAGCGATTGTTGTGTAGAGAGTAGCTAATAATTGCTTGCTCTTGATTTCAGATCCAAAGCAGTAAAGTAACGGCAGCTCAACTTACAACAGATTACAAGGGACCGAACTATACAACCTCGCTCACAATTGGCAATCCAAATATCATCAACAACTCTGGTGTCGTTGTGGCGCATTACTTGCAGGCCGTTACTGACCGATTGGCGATGGGAGGAGAATTTGCATACCAGTACGGACCGGCTGTTCCTGGTGGGCAAATTGCTCTCATGTCCGCTGCAGGCAGGTAAGACAGTCGAAGATGCTCTACGTCTTCAGGATTCGTGTTCCAAATATGTATTTAATCCATGGCTTACGACAGGTACGCAACCGATCTCTACACGTGGTCTGGCACGGTGGGTGCGGCTGGTGTTCATCTTTGTTATTATCAGCGCGCCAGTGAACAACTGCAGATTGGAGCCGAAGTAGAAACCAGTTTCCGAATGCAGGAATCAGTTGCTACCATCGGCTACCAAGTAGACCTGCCCAAGTCGGATCTGGTGTTTCGGGGTATGGTGGACAGCAACTGGACGGTCGGTGCCGTACTGGAAAAGAAGCTACAGCCATTACCTTTCACCTTTGCTCTGAGCGGTATGCTGAATCACACCAAAAATCAGTTCCGACTCGGATGTGGATTGATTGTTGGCTGAGTTAGTGCACCGACATGGAGGCATAATGGCAGAAAGATTTGCGTTGCCGCGCGTATGCGTTAGAAGACATTTGAGGCGAACAAAGTAAGAGCATTTCCTTTGAAAATTCCGACACATTCTTTGGACTGGACTGGAAAGAGGGTCGTGTAAGTTATAATTTAGAGCAGAAAGCAACAATAGCTTGTTAGAGGAATACAACAACCTGAGTCAGATGTACACAGAGCGTGCTGTACGTAGAGTATAATATCTAGCCAGCTTCCCGCATCCAGTTCTGTCTGAAAATATTCTTACGTTACTGATTTTCAATCAACTTTTTTCCGTTTCACTTGCAATGAAAGAGTTGGTAGTATTGCGTCTGTGACTGCCTACGCCATAGTGTGTCATCAAACAGAAATAAACACTACGCGAATGCGAGCTATGAGGAAAAGCTATTATGCAAATTCGTAAATACACCTCACAAACAAGATCATCAGATATCGTTCAATAATCGTTCCACCTAAGTGAATGGAGAAGAGTGAGTGTAAAGATATTTCGCTGTCATTGACTTTTATTAAAATTTGTTAAAAATCTGTATTGATAAGTGTTTGTGAGCTTCATGTTTACAATTTGTTTTGCTTTGCCGCATAACAATGGGTTTCCACTCTCTTTCGTCGTTTTCTTCTCACGCCGTTCGCACAATGCTGCTTCGGTGTGTGTTTGTTCGCCACTTCAACATGAGAAGATCTTATCCGCAGCATTCTGTTTGTTTACCTGTTTGAATACGCTTTTTATGTATAACCCTGTTTCTTGTTGGTTTACAATCGGCTAGTCTTTGCACATTTGCGCCGTCATCACAGCGAGGGGTTCGAGCTCTTTCGCTGACATCAGATCGAATTCCGTAACGAAGTAGTAGAAATGCTTGAAGCAGGTGTTTACGTGCGCTTCCTACGATAAGAGACGAGTTCCTTATGAGACATAAAGAAGGTTTACATCACTTCGAACACCATACTTACCGCGCCAATACTGAAAATCCTATCAAAATGATGAATATACACGTGCACAAACACCCGAAACAACCTGGTCAGGATCTTTTTGCACAGGCTTGGGAAAGTTTTTGGAAATGGCACATCGGTCGAAACAGGAAACAACGTTTCGTTGTTGATCTGATTTTCTACCCAATCCATCAGCAACTCGATGTAGCGGGGAGCCGGCAACTGCACCGGTTTCTTGTACGTTTCTCCATCCGCCCACAGGTACTCGTATTTGGGCCCACCGCTCATGGTAGGACAGGTCGTTTCATTACAGTATTCGGATATGGTGCCGTATATGAGATTGATGCGGTTGAAGAAATCCACCACATGCACCGCTAGCCAGTCGTTCATGTTCTCGCCGACCGGAAGTTTCACTACCTCTTTCAGATTTATACCCGACTGTAGGCTGGCGTTGGCTTGTTTGTGCAGCGAGTACCGGATGGTGCCCTGTGTGAATCGCTTTTTCGGTCGAAATGTTTTCTCCCGTTGGAAGAATTCCAAAAATCCATTCAGTGCCATTCTCGTTGGTCGTCGTTTCGCCACAATTACGCTGTTATTCTGCCTGCCACCACCGTCAAACGCGGATTGCAGTGCCGATTGACCTGTGGCCTGTGGGATCCGATTAAACGGTAATGATATATCCTTTTTCGGGTTCCATCTGTCTGGTACCTTTGCTGCTCCACCAGTTCCGCTCAAATTGTGACTGCAGCTCAACCAACCAGCATTGCCTGCGCGTTGCTAAAAGCGATCATCCATTTTTTTGCATGCAGCGTAATGTTGTGGAAGCCTTACCACTATTTTAAACTCCTAGCTTAATCGGATCTATTAAATACACGCTCGTATTACACAATCGACGGGGCTTAGAATTTCTCGCGCGACCAAACAAACAATGTTTCCCCTTTCAAACACGGTTTTGTTCGCTCCTGCTCCACGAAAGAAAAAAAAATATGTCAAATGGCAGTTCGGCGAACATGGTTCAGGTTCTGGCCCAAGGAACGAGGATAATTTTATATGACCGTGTTTTGGAGGTGACAGATCAATTGTCCTGCATTTTTCAAGAATTGAAGTAATACATAAATAAATCGCTATCCGAACTATGAACATCTATGTATCTTTGTCGTATACTGGAAATGATTTTGTTCCAACATTTTGATTGAACTTTTGCACAGTGAGATTCTTTCTATCTGATTGAGGGTG
>KZ072410.1:177793-190368 GCA_002091845.1 Anopheles cracens
CACCCTGAATTGAATTTCAAATCGAAATTGTTGCTTGGGCACCTAGAAGTGGGCACCTTTTTGACAGCTTGCTAGACGGGAAAAGATTGCACGTCGGTCTCGTTGAACGAATAATTTCGGTAAAATTAGGCTACAGGTAAACAATTGCAGGCCATAAGTATGGTTTGCTGAAGAGAGCAGCCGCAGCAGCAGCGGTTACCTCTGGAGGAAACCAGTTTTGTGTGCTTCCAGTTGTCGAAATTTCCATTTTTCCGAAGCAAAATTGGTTGCGTGACTTCCAAGCGAAGGTGGCGCTGACAAATTCCTTCCCGGATAGATACGTGTGCTTATGTGTGTGTGTTTGTACTTGCGTGTGCGTTGTGTGGTGCATTTGTGTGAGTGTGGTGTGGTGCAGCGCAGTCGTCGGTTTGTTTTGTTATGATGCGGATAAAAACACAAACATAGCTCAACATTAAGGTATAAGCACCTTCGGCAGAAACCAAAACGTTGATCTGCGCTTTAGAGTGTATAATTGAGCGAGTGCAAACATTGAAAAAGTGGAACCAAAATCACAAGATCGTTCGGTTTGTCTGACCGGCGGTGTCTTTTCGCCATAAAACATTTGAATCAAAATCTAAGGAGCAATGTCGATGATAAAAGTGCTGCAATTTGTCAACGGGCTCAAGTCCCGCAACAAGGATGTACAAAACAAAGCGATACAGGATCTTTCGCTGTACGTGAAAACGGAACTTCGCGAAACTCCGGATGATATGTTCTTTGAGGACTTTAATCATCACATATTTGAGATGCTCACTAGCACAGATAACAATGAGAAGAAGGGAGGAATACTGGCTATTGGTAACTATATTCAACCTAACGGTCTGTTTAGTTTTTTGTTTTAACTGCTTTTCGTTTTTTTTTCTTCCAGATTGTCTCATTAATGGCGACGTCGTGAACACGACCAACAAAATTTCGCGCTACTCAAACAATCTGCGCAATCTGTTGCCGGTTAGTGACGTTTGTGTGATGGAGCTGGCCGCAAAAGTGCTGGTGAAGTTGGCTCTTCTGCCCGGGTCGAACGGTGCCAGCTCCTTCGAGTTTGATATCAAGCGTGCTTTCGAGTGGCTGTCTGAGGATCGGGCGGAAAACAAGCGACAGGCGGCCGTGCTGGTGCTGCGCGAACTGGCCGTTGCGATGCCAACATTTTTCTATCAGCAAGTGGGCAGCTTCTTCGATCACATTTTTGTCGCCATCAAGGATCCGAAGGCTGCCATACGCGACGGTGCCGGTCAGGCGCTGCGAGCGGTGCTGATCGTGACCTCGCAGCGTGAGGGTACGAAGCAGAACAACAACACCCAGTGGCACATGAACTGTTTTGATCAGGCGTTCGAGTGTTTGCGGGACACGGTTGGACGGGAAAAAAACTTAAACCGCGATGACCGCGTGCACGGTGCACTGATTGTGTTCAATGAAATCCTTCGCTGTTCGCACGCCACGTGGGAGAAGAAGTACATGCAGCTGGATAACTTGAACGTGGACCAGAAGCGATCGATACGCGGCCAGGGTGATGATGAGGAACGTGGTTTCTTTCCGCGCATCCGTGTGCCCTTTATGGAGAAATTCGGCAGCCACTCGGGTCATGGGTCCGTTAGTTATAGCTCGCGCTATTACGACGTAGTGACGGACTTAAAGTTCTTTCGCCAAAACAACAGCGTGCAGGAGTCAGCACTGTATCGGGCGTTAGTGAAGGAGAAGTATGACACCATCTGCCAGGCCGTGTTGGATCAGCGCAGCTCTAAGTCTCCGTACGTCGTGCAAACGCTACTCGCCATCTTCCCGCGGCTGGCAGCTTTCAATCGCGAAGAGTTCGTGCGCCTACATCTGCGAACGGTGGCTAACTATCTGCTGACGCTACTCCGCAGCAAGGAAAAGGAACGCTACGCTGCGTTCGTATCGCTTGGCTACATTGCGGTTGCGGTTGAGAAAGAAATTGAACCATACACGAAGCGCATTATGGAGCTGATTGGGAGTGCGCTACCACCGAAGGATACACCCAGCAAGCGGAAAGCTCTCGTCGACCCCTCGGTGTTCATGTGTGTTATGCTTTTAGGTCACGCACTTAAGGGTGGTATAACGCACGAAATTAAAGAGATTGTCGCACCGATGCTTTCGACAGGTCTGAGTTCCGCATTAATCATATGTCTGCGAGAGCTGTGCGAAACGGTGCCACAGGCGCAGCAAGAAATAACAGCTGGCTTGCTGAAGATACTGTCCTATGTGCTGATGAATCGACCGCTGCCCCAGTTTATTGTACCAAAATCGCATTCGGTCGTTTCACCGGCATTTTTGAGCAGTCTCGAGCAGCAATCGCCACAGCAACCGGCCCAACAGCAGGTTCACGATACTGCCACGATCGTGTTGGCGTTGCAAACGCTTGGAACGTTCAGCTTCGAGGGATGCAGTTTGCTGCAGTTTGTGCAGCGCTGTGCCGATCACTTCCTTAACAGCGAACAGCAGGAAATTCGTATCGAAGCGGTTCATACGTGCACGCTGTTGCTTAAGTTGGCCCTTCAGGCGTCCGACAGCTCTGGGAGCGATGTGTCCGAAACGCTCACGCAAACACTCAGCTCGGTACTGGAGAAGATCCTCGTTGTCGGCATAACGGATGTCGATCCGGCCGTGCGCTTACGTGTGCTCAAGTCTCTGGACGAAAGCTTTGATACCCAACTGGCCCAACCGTGGTTTCTCAGCTCGTTGCTCGTTACTATCCACGATGAGGTGTTTGAAATTCGCGAACTCGCTATCATCATCATTGGCCGACTGTCGACAATAAATCCTGCGTATGTAATGCCAAGCCTCCGCAAAACGATGGTGCAGCTACTGACGGAGCTGGAGCATTCGGGTGTGAGCCGCAACAAGGAGCAGAGTGCACGGATGTTGGATCATTTGATCGTTAGCACACCACGGCTGGTTGCTTCTTACATGCGCCCGATATTGACTATTCTTGTTCCAAAGCTGAAGGAACCGGACCAGAATCCAGGAGTGGTGCTGAACGTGCTCCGTGCCATTGGTGATCTGGCGGAGGTAATCGGGGGCCACCATGTGTTGCAGAAAGTGTCAGATGAACTGCTCCAGCTGCTTCTCGACATGCTGAGCGATGCCGGGTCAACGGAAAAACGTGCCGTTGCGCTGTGGACCTTCGGACAGCTGGTCAGTGCGACCGGGCAGGTAGTGGTGCCTTATAATAAGTATCCCAATCTGATCGACATACTGATCAACTTCCTAAAAACCGAGCAACAGTTGTACGTGCGGCGCGAAACGATCCGTGTTCTCGGCCTACTCGGTGCGCTTGACCCCTACAAACACAAGATGAACCGAGGGTTGATCGACAGTCAGACGAGCGCGAACATCCTTATTTCCGTGCCAGACACGAAGAACGATGAACACACGGACCTGTCGACGTCGGAAATGTTAATCAACATGAGCACGCAGCTGGATGAATACTATCCGGCGGTGGTGATATCGACGTTGATGAAAATTCTACGCGATCCTACCCTCTCCAACCATCACCTGAGCGTTGTACAGGCGATCACGTTCACGTTCACCAGTCTCGGCATAAAGGGTGTACCGTATCTGTCGCAGGTGCTGCCCTGCCTGCTGCGCAATATAGTTACAGCCGAAATGAGCCTTAAAGAGTACCTGTTCCAGCAACTTTCGACGCTGATATCGATTGTGAAGCAACACATTATCGGCTTCATGGACGACATCTTTGAGCTGATCAAAACGTTCTGGACCGCGGGAAGTGGCACTGGTGTTGGTGGCGGTGGCAGCGGCGGTCCCGGTGGTCCGGGAGGATCCACATCCACCACGGCAACAGCGTCCCTACAGCCCACCATCATTAACCTGGTGGAGAAGATTGCTATTGCGCTTGGTTGCGAATTTAAAGTCTATCTACCTCAGCTGATGCCACAGATATTGCGCGTACTTCTGCACGATACATCGAAGGATCGTGCAGTGACGGTGAAGCTGCTCGGTGCGATGCGCAACTTCGGTAACAACCTCGATGACTATCTGCACCTGATTATACCAGCGATCGTGAAGCTGTTCGAACCACTTGACATTCCGCTGAACGTGTCCGTGACGGCACTGCAAACGATCAACTACCTTGCGGAGGTGCTTGATTTTACCGACTTTTCTTCGCGCATCGTACATCCGCTGGTGCGCGTCCTCGATAATTATCCCGAGTTGCGGGCGGTCGCGCTGACAACGCTCTGCTCAATTATGATCCAGCTCGGTCGCAAGTATCTGGTATTTGTACCGCTCGTCAATCGTGTGATGATCAAGCACAAGATACCGTCGGTGGAGTACACGAAGCTGCTGACCAAGTTGCAGAACAACAGTACGCTCGCAATAGACGACGAGTTTCGCATCCGGCAGGCGCGTAATCGCAACCGCGAAATATCGCTCCCGAGCGACAACACGATTAAGAAATTCCCCGTGTCCATGTCCGATCTGGAGACGATGTTCAAGGCGACGCGACGCGTCTCGAAGGACGACTGGCTCGAGTGGTTGCGCCGGCTGAGCATCATTCTGCTGAAGGAGTCGAAAAACCCTGCACTCCGGTCGTGTGCCACGCTCGCGCAAAACTATCCACAGCTGTTGAAGGATCTCTTCAATGCCGCGTTTGTGTCATGTTGGTCGGATCTTTCGGACAAGCTGCGGCAGGATCTGGCGCACAGTCTCACGCAAGCGCTCACGGTGCAGGATCTACCAGAAATTACGCAGACGGTGCTGAATTTGGCTGAGTTTATGGAGCACTGCGAAAGCTACCCGCTGAAGATCGACTCGAAAATTCTGGGCGAACGGGCGATGGAGTGTCGAGCGTATGCAAAAGCGCTACACTACAAGGAGGACGAATTTCACCAGACGGAAGAACACCACCAGTCGCTGTTTGAGTCGCTCATCCTGATCAACAATAAGCTGCAGCAGAAGGAAGCGGCGGAGGGTTTGCTCGAGTACGCCGGACGCCACCGCTCTAGTGCGGAGGAGATGAAGGTGCAGGTGCGGTGGTACGAAAAACTGCACAGCTGGGAACAGGCCCGGGCACTGTACTCGGAAAAGCTCAAGTCCAATCCGACCGATCTGGAGTCGCGGCTCGGTGAGATGCGATGTTTGGAGGCATTGGGCGAGTGGTCTACCCTGAACACGGTCACCACGGATAATTGGGACGCGCTTGGCTCGGATGGACAGAGTAAGGCAGGTCGGTTAGCAGCGGCCGCTGCCTGGGGCTTGCAGGATTGGGATGGAATGCATCGGTTTGTACGCTGCATCCCGGAGGATACACAGGACGGTGCATTCTATCGCGCCGTGCTGGCCGTACACAACGAACAGTACGAATTAGCGCAAAGCCTGATCGATTCAACGCGTGATTTGCTCGATACAGAGTTGACGGCGATGGCCGGTGAGTCGTACGAGAGGGCGTACGGTGCAATGGTATGCGTGCAGATGCTGGCCGAACTCGAGGAGGTGATCCAGTATAAGCTGATACCGGAACGGCGCGAAACTATCAAATCGATGTGGTGGGATCGGTTGCTTGGCGGTCAGCGGCTGGTGGAGGATTGGCAGCGCGTAATCCAGGTGCACTCGTTGGTACTGTCACCGAAGGAGGACATCCGTACGTGGCTAAAGTTTGCCTCTCTGTGTCGCAAAAACGGGTCGCTGAAGCTGTCCGAGAAAACGCTCGTAATGCTACTGGAGTACGATCCGAATCAGAATTTGACCGAACCGCTGCCGATCGACAAGCCGCACGTGACGTTCGCGTACACGAAGCACCTGCATATGGCGGGTTACACGAAGGAAGCGTACGATCATCTCAACCGCTTCGTGGCTTCCTTCAGCCCGCAAGCGTTCACCGCAAGCAGTGGCGCCGGTGGTCAGGATGATTTGAAGGACGAAAACCGGCGGCTGTTGGCGCGTTGCTTCCTGAAGCTGGGTATGTGGCAGAGCAATCTAACTGGCAGCAACCTGCTCAAGGAGCATCTCGTGAACGGCATTCTCGTGTGCTACAGCCGAGCGACTAAACACGATCCTAACTGGTACAAGGCGTGGCATAACTGGGCGTACATGAACTTTGAGGTGGTACAAGCGAAGAAGCAACAGGAAGAGTACACCAAAAACCCTGGGAGTTCCGCTGAGCGAAACCTGATCAAACACTACGCCGTCCCGGCCGTTCGTGGCTTCTTTCAGTCGATTAACCTCTCGCAGGGTAATTCGCTGCAGGATACGCTACGGCTGCTCACACTTTGGTTCGATCACGCCCAGTACGAGGAAGTGTACGAGGCGCTGGTCGAGGGTATGCGAGTGATCGATAAAAACACCTGGCTACAGGTGATTCCGCAGCTGATCGCCCGTATCGATACGCCGCGTAATCTGGTCGGGCAGCTTATCAACTATCTGCTGACGGAGATTGGCAAGACGCATCCGCAGGCGCTCGTCTATCCGTTAACGGTGGCTTCGAAATCAGCACCGGGCACACGCAAGCAGGCCGCCCACAAGATCCTCAATAACATGTGCGAACATTCGGCAACGTTGGTGCAGCAAGTACTGCTGATCAGCGAGGAGCTGATACGGGTTGCCATTCTATGGCATGAGCAGTGGCATGAAGGATTGGAGGAAGCGTCGCGACTATACTTCGGGGAGCAGAACGTGGAGGGTATGTTTACGACGCTAGAACCGCTGCACGCAATGCTTCAGCGGGGCCCACAAACGCTAAAGGAATCGTCTTTCAATCAGGCGTACGGTCGTGACTTGACCGAGGCTCAGGAATGGTGCAAGCATTACAGGGTAAGAAACCATTCGGAACGTGCAAAGAATTGATAACTTTAGGCTACATTTTTGAGCAGCTATTCTCAAGTTCTGAAAGGTAGTTGAGGTGGAAGGTCATCACCGGGATGATTATTTTCGATCGGAATTACATACGGTTTCTTTCGTTCATTTTACTTTCAGAATTCCAAAAATGTTCGCGATCTAAACCAAGCATGGGATTTATATTACCATGTGTTTCGACGCATTTCGCGTCAGTTGGTGCAACTTACCTCGCTGGAGCTGCAGTACGTCAGTCCTAAGCTGCTTGCTTGCCGAAATTTGGAGCTGGCCGTGCCGGGCAGCTATACACCGGGCCAGCAGCTGATTTGCATCGCCAGCATCGAAACGAACCTTACTATTATCAGTTCCAAGCAACGCCCGCGCAAGCTGTGCATTCGCGGCTCGAATGGCAAAAACTACATGTTCCTACTGAAGGGCCACGAAGATTTGCGCCAAGACGAGCGTGTGATGCAGCTTTTCGGACTGGTCAACACGCTGCTACTGAACGATCGTGATACGTTCCGGCGCAATCTTACCATCCAACGGTACGCCGTCATTCCGCTCAGCACCAATTCGGGGCTGATTGGTTGGGTGCCACACTGTGACACACTGCACAAGCTGATCCGCGACTATCGAGAGACGAAAAAAACCATGCTAAACATCGAGCACCGGATTATGCTGCGCATGGCACCAGACTACGACCATCTGACGGTGATGCAGAAGGTGGAAGTTTTCGAGCATGCGCTCGAGCAGACGAAGGGAGACGACCTGGCAAAACTCCTTTGGCTAAAGAGCCCTTCGTCGGAGGTGTGGTTTGATAGGCGTACCAACTACATCCGGTCGCTGGCGGTTATGTCGATGGTTGGCTATATTCTAGGACTGGGCGATCGCCATCCGTCGAACTTGATGTTGGATAGGCTGAGTGGAAAAATTCTACACATCGATTTTGGTGATTGCTTCGAGGTGAGCGAAAGTGCTACAAAAATCCTCTTCCCACACTCACTAAACGCCACTAAACATAACCCTTGTTTTGTCTCTTCGAAAAGGTTGCTATGACGCGTGAAAAGTTCCCGGAGAAAATTCCCTTCCGATTGACGCGGATGCTAATCAACGCGATGGAGGTAACCGGCATCGAAGGAACGTACCGACGCACATGCGAAAGTGTCATGCACGTTCTGCGGCGTAACAAGGACAGTTTAATGGCCGTGCTGGAGGCATTCGTGTATGATCCGTTGCTGAACTGGCGGCTGCTAGATTCGGATCGATTGCGCCGATCAAAGAACGCCGGTGATATGGACAGTGTGTCCGACAGTATGAACGATGATTCGATGTTGAGCTTCAATGCTAGACGAGACGCGCGGCTAAATGAACTGAACGCTGGTACGATGCCTCCAGGGACAACCGGTGTCGGTGCTATGGTCAATGTTGCATCCGGTGGTGGTACGACATCGGCTATTCCGGTTCCGAGTGCCTCGGGAGGGGTCGCAATTCCGGCTGGTGGTGATGCTCCCGACGGTAACTTCCCGGCGCTGCAAAATCCGGTCGATGTTACGAATAAGAAAGCACGCGCAATTGTGGACCGCGTGAAAGATAAGCTGACTGGTAAGGATTTCGGTAAAGCTGAACCGGTCGCTGTCAATCGGCAAATTGATCTGCTGATACAGCAGGCGACGAGTAACGAAAATCTTTGCCAGTGCTACATCGGCTGGTGTCCTTTTTGGTGAAGTGTGTTTGAAACAAGACCGACAACGCATAGTTTGTTGGGTGGGTGTGTGTGTTGGCTTTCAATACTTTTGTGTTCCTGTTTTCTTACCTGTACATAAAGAGATGTTTAGTTGTGTTGTTATTATATTATTTTGAAGCCTTGAGTTGCGCGTGTCACGCGGAATCTTTCAGTTTCGGTGAAGTCGAACGTATATTTAGAGAGAGCATTAGAGATTATTAATGCATAAACCGTTATTGGATCTTATATAATATAAACGCTGGGAATGAAAAATATAGTATGGTTTCGAAAAGAAATTTTTACTCAAACCATTTGCGCAATGGACAGAAAATGTATTTAGAATGCAATTAAAATATACACACATAAGAGCGCACGTGCGAACTGATCAACGACGTTCATGTCGATGATCACGATGTTCGCGCTCACGTCCTTCATTACGGTATCGGTTGTGCTCGCGTTTGCTTTCACGATCATGTTCACGACGGTCGTGGTGCACTTCCTGTCTCTGACGGCGTGAGTAATATTCCTGCCGATTGCGATTATACTCTTCGTCAGCCCGATGCCGCTGTTGCCAAGAATCCTCAAGACAATCTTCGGCATTTTTTGAGCCATATTTTTCGTATTTCTTTGTACGATCATCCTGCTTGTGTCGCTTCTCTTCGTCCTTTCGTTGTTTCTTTCCATCCTTGTCACGGTCATCGCGCTGTGTTTTCTTTTTCGGTTCCGGTTCTCTCAGCTTCGCCGATGCTTTCTTGTTTTTCGAAGTACCTTCCTTTTCCTTGTTTTTTCTCCTTTTTCTCTTGCTGGAATCTCGCTCCGATTCTGAACTGCTGCTTTCCGACTCACTACCGGACGATGAGGATGAGCTCGACGATGAACTGCTTTCCGAGCTGCTCGAACTACTCGAATCGGAGTCGCTCGAGCCGGTGGAGGAAATAACGGGAGCAAGAAGCGGTTGAACGACAGGCTTCGGTGCGTGCTTTAAAAACTCGCGTAACTCATCCGTTAGCCCGCCGAGCCCGATGGACGTGAAGTAGTTGATAGCGAAACGCGTGTTTTTTGGATTGTCCCGCGGAAATAACCCCGAAAACGGTTCCTGTAGTGTCGGATCTTTCAACCGGGTGTTTAACTTGAACAGTCCCATGTACTCGGCGAGCTCCTGGAACAAAATTTTGATGAAGATGCGGCTCGAGCTGGTCGTGTCTTCCTCGTTCAGCCGTATGCACTGCAGCACGTCCCACCCGATCGAGTCGGTGAACAGCAGATGGGCGAAAAATTTGCTCACGTTGCGCAACCGATTTGTGTCCAAGCGGTGAGTTGTCGTGTACGTGTCGTAGAAGATTTTCTCGAACGGTGCGATGTAGATCTTGTTTATCATGCAGAACCGTTGCGCGAGCAATCCGTAAAACTTTTCATACGTCCGCTGCTCGGCGCAGCAATCGAGAAACATGTGACACAACTCCTGCTCTTGGCCGGGCTTCAGTTCCATCTTCATTAGTTTGTGGGCACACTCCTCGTAATCGAGACTGGAGTGTATTGTGAGGTAGATGGTGCGCCGTAACGCGATTAGATTCGTCTCAGTGTTGTCGACGATGGTGTCATGCGATTTCTGCGCACCTTCTCCTTTCTCCGCGTCACTTGCTCCTTCTTCGCCGTCCGAATCGCTATCATCGCTGGATGAGCCACTATTATCGCCGCTGTCGTCAACATCGTCGTCCTCTGCATCACTACCCAGAATTTCTCGGCTAATCTCTTTATATTTCGCTTCGTTTGCCTCATACTCCATGTCCACCTTGAAAACATCTGAAATGAGTATCGCGTCGGAATGGTTAAAGCATATCACTTTGGAAAAAATACTAATGTGCATACTTAGAATGTCCTGGGTGTCAGTTGCTTCGTCCAGCATGATCAGATGCGTGAACTGATCGTCTTCTTCGACCAGCTCGAGTGCGTCGACGACAGCCGCATGGTCCTTGAAGCCGTCCTTTCGTATCTGGAACACTACCTCTATCATGTACTGGACACGCTTGTCAAGTTTGCCTTCGTGCAGGATGTTTTTCAACATTTCAAAAATCGCATTAATGCCCTTGCCCGAGACTTCTGTCAGTTTTTGACCTACTTCCTTCAAGAACGCGATTGCAACTTCCACCGAATCGTCGGTGGGGTTTTCAACGAGAAGGGTTAAAATTTCAAGCGCCAGAATTTCGTGCGCTACACGCTGGTTGACCAGGTGTGCCACAAAGCGGGACGCCGAAAGACAGATGGGTTTATCGTTCCGCCGGAATCCGCGTTTAAACTGTATAACCAACCGTTTCAGTAGCAGCTCCCCGATGTTTGGGAACTTGGAGTTAATGATGGCCACCAGAGCGGCGTAAACATGCGTAAAGGTAGGCGATGCAGCTTGCGCTTGGATGATGGAACGACAGAGCAACCCACGCCCACGGATGACATTTTCGCGCAGCAATTCGCGGGTGATGACTCCAATATTGTCGACGTTAACCTTGTTGATGAATCCATGGATGGATTTTTTTAACGCTTCCCATGAGATGCGCTGGTAGGCGGCCGACGATTTGTCAGTGATTTCGGCCTGCATCATTCGCAACTTAGCTGGCGGAATATACGCGCCACCTGTTTTGGACGTAAGCAAATCGACCGTTTTGCGGATGGCTGGCTTTTCGTTGCGCAGCAATGCCTCATCACCTTCCTCTTTACGCTCCGCTTTTGGAGGTTGATCATTCTTCTTGGCGGTAGCATTTCTTCGCTTCGAAGCTTCCGTGTCTCTGCGGCTTCTATGATGACGGTCTCGAGAACGAGACCTGGACGGTGATCTTGAATACGAGCGCGAACGGGAATACGAACGAGACCTTTTATCCGATCTGTTCGTTCCTCTGCGCCGGCGAGACCGACTGCGGGAGCGAGATATTGATCGAGAACGCGACTTCGTTCGACGCCTTGACCGGTTGCGATGATGCCTCTTACTTCGAGAGTCATACTTCTTGTCAACATAGGAGTACGACCGCGAACGAGAACGAGAACGATCGGATAGTAATTCTCCGTCTTCTATATTGTCCTTGCGTCGTGCTACGACAGATTTTAATCGGTTCGCTGGTGGGCTAGCGCTTCTTGACATGCGTTGTTTGCCTTCTTCTGTCGGTACTGCGTCGTCTTTATCCATCGCTCTTTTATCTAATTGCGTGACGGACTTGTTCACGACCTGCTCTTCGATATCGGGCATCGTAGAGCAATTCACTTCCCACACTCCGAGAGTTTAATCTTTATTCGAAATATGGCAAAAACTGCTATTTTTCGTAGAATTCACACATAAACAACACGCACCAAAATTGCTTTCTTCACGCTTCTTCTTTGATGGTGCGTTTGACAGTGTAACTGTCATCAACTTCAAAGCATGCTGTCATCAAATCACCAGCGCTGAAAATAACACTTTTTACCAAAATGTGAAAGTTTTAGCATCACATTATTTGCAATGAGGACAAAGAAGTCTTGAGAAATTCGCATGAGAAAAGAATATGCTTTTAGGAGCAATTATAAATTAAGACGAAAAACATTTGTCCCTAGAAGATGCTGTTCGAATGATGCTGGCAACACTTCTCGATGATAGCTGAATAACAGTTTGTAAACAACAGCTGTGCCAAGTAAAACGTGCTTCGTATTACCATGGCCGACGAAAAGTTTATTTTACCATCGCCTGCGTTTAAGGACGAAGTGAAGAAAGGTCTAGAACAGTTTAGTCATCACTTAAATCCCCATTTTTCTACTCCAAATGGAATGCTATTGCCACGCCACAAACAACCGCCTCCCATGTACGGACCACGCGGTGCTACCGTTCCTCCACAATACATGAACAACCCAAGGAAACGCGCAACCCATTCACCAAGGCAGTTTAAACAGGGTGCTGGAAATTATAGGCAAGCGAATCCAGACGACCGACAGTGCAACAGCCAGCGTCACCCATCCAGGCAAACGTCGAGCGATGGCTGTATCAATCGAC
>KZ072414.1:0-17815 GCA_002091845.1 Anopheles cracens
CAACAATACACAACCGAAAGCGCCGTTTTCACTTGTGCAGTGGCCACTTGAATCAGAATTTACTCACGCAATCGAAACAGATCACGGTAATTATGGAGAAGGTCTTGTGGGGGGAAAAAACACTTTAAGCGATATTAAAGACCCCATGACTACCATCGTTGAGGTTTAATAAGCACTCAGTGATTGCTTCACGCACTTTGCGCGCGACTCGATCAAGTGCGATCATGTGGTGCAGAGCCAACGCCAATCCAATCTCCGGCAGGATTGGTTGCGTCCGGTCTACATTGTCGTGGTGCGCCTCCGCCCGGATAGGGAGCGCCTTTTGCGCGTGACAATTAATTAGCCCAGCTGCGCAGCGCATGGTCGCAATTGAGTGGTTGCCATTCGCAGAGCAATTACCGCCATCTTCAACCCGTTCTGCAGCTTACTTATCAGCAGCGGAATATTTTCTGATGTAGTAGATGCTTTTTTTTCTTACTTCTCGCTCTTTGCTTTTCCCCGTATGGTATCCGACGGGACCGTCCGTTTGTTCCGTAGTGGCAGCGCCTCCGAAGCCACAGCTCATTTATGTGACCGGGCCGTTGACAAGCCGAGAGATGACATCGTCATGAATGTTGGAAGCTAATTAGTAATTAATGAGATCCAGTTTTTTCCACCGTATTCCTGCGCTCGGCTCGCCAATTTGCATACGGACGAGAAAATAACTACCATAATCACTGAGGCGTCTCAATCCCGATCAGCATCATATGCAGCTGGGTATGGGTCGACTCATATTCCAGGATTTGGACCAGAAATAAACAAACACACACAGACCGTCAGATCGTGCGCCCGCAGATGACGGAGAGTGAAGTCTGCCAATCCGTCCTTGGCTGGAAAAAGTACGCAGGAACCATCGGAACACGGACTCCAAGCGATTGAGACTTGCCTCTTTCGTCGTCAGCCTTTTATCGGCATCATTCGTACGCACCGCGCACTTCTCGGCACTTCTTAAGGCAGCGGTGAACTGCGTTGAGCCGTGGTTGAGCCGTGGCTCCCTCCAAGCCTGCGGCATTAATTTGCTTCGTTAAATTTTCCCCATATGTGGTTTAACCAATTTGACGACCGAAGATTTCGCCGGCGTTTTGCGGTTGACAAACGTAACCGAATATCGACGAAGGTTGTCAAGGGTGGAAACGGAACAGATTGGTAAGAGATATGCACCGTGCGGAACACGCCAAGCTAACGACGTGCACTGGCCGGTACGGGGCATAAAACGATAATTTATTTTAATTTAATTTGCTCAAGTGAAACCCCGCTCCGGCAAACGGCAAACGGAAGGAAGGCTCATTTGGCGCAAACCAGCGAGGCGCGGATTTTGCTTCACCGTGGTGAGACTGCTTCCTTGAATTTGAATATCTACTGAAATTCGCCAAGCAATCTGAGCCTTGCGGCATGAAAGATGAGCGAAATGAAGCGATGAAGATTCTTCGAATTGCACATTAATGTTGATTATTTGGGTGATGCGTAAAAATAAGGAATGTAATTAATTTGTGGGTGGTCGCCACCACTAGCGACCCGCGTGTGGAGTGCTGATCATCATTATCATCATCTTCGTTCGTCGTCGTTGACCGCTTCATCGTACCCTCCGGGGTGGCCGGTCGGGCCCGATCCTGCCCTCCGCACGCCGGGTCCGTTTGGGCGCGAACAAGCAAGCAGCCTAATAATAGTTGTAAGGCGTCCGAATTTACGTGCCTTCATATCGGGATCGCCGTGCGCGCCGGTGTAGGTCTCATTTTCCCAGACTAGGAACCTAATGAAGGCAGTCCGAACGAGCGTACCCGGCGTTGCCCCAAAGTGGCAAGTGGTTCGTGCCTACACGCTCGCGGCGGCCATTACCTACAGCGGAGCCGGTGGACTCTAAGTAGCGCTGGCACCTTCCTGTGGAATCAATTCCGACGTTCCGGAAGAAAAATTACCAATTTTCGTGCGTCCAGCCGACACCGACCGAAAGCGCTCAAAAGCGGAACAAACTCAAAAATTCAAAGCTAACCAAGCTTCTGCACCTACCGCCAGCAGCATCACGGGACCACGGCAAATCGAATGCCATGGGGACGAATTCCACAACTAAGTGGATTGAAACGTTTCTGGGGAAATGAAATTAATGATCAAAACTTCCCCCAGCAAACATCCTTTCGCGCCAGTACCAGAATGCGATCAAGATTTCCGGCGTCATTGCGTTTATCGATCACTTTTTTTTGCTGGGGTGAACTTATCAACGCGTAAATTAACTTCAAGAAGGTCTTTTTCCTACCGCACGCTTAGGATCCTGTTATCGAAGGAAATGCTACGAAACGAACGCTTTACTCGGGCAAAACTGCCGGTGTCTTCGAACTGGAACGATCGATCGTTGGTGATCGTTTCGTCGTTATCTGTTCCTCGTGGCCCGTACACATGGCCACGTTTGTTAGTGGGTACAATTTAATCTCATTTACTTTAATCGATCTATTATTATTTATTAACATTGTATGTTTTGCTCGCCCGTTCGCCACAAATGCTATCAAATTTTCCGGAGATTCTGTCGTTCGGCCGGGCCGTGGAGTTGGTTGCGTTTCGTTCTCCTTCTCCATTCTGCTTCAGTTGTGCGTTCTGCGCCATCGGCTTTTGTTCTGGCGTACAAAACATGCCCCACCGGGGGGCAGTGGCGTGGCTTCGTGAATTAGTGGGTGGTGGTGGTGGTGGGCTTCGAGATAGAGAGTCTGCTGGGATCCGCGTTCGTTCCACCGTTCGAGAGCGCACACCATATCCGAGCGGCAGAGCATGCGCAGTCAGCGTCCTGTGAGGGCGCTTCAAGCGACGCTCAAAAAGTGTGACTAATCGAAATTACAGGCTTGTGGTCGCCACCACTAGCGACCCGCGTGTGGAGTGCTGATCATCATTATCATCATCTTCGTTCGTCGTCGTTGACCGCTTCATCGTACCCTCCGGGGTGGCCGGTCGGGCCCGATCCTGCCCTCCGCACGCCGGGTCCGTTTGGGCGCGAACAAGCAAGCAGCCTAATAATAGTTGTAAGGCGTCCGAATTTACGTGCCTTCATATCGGGATCGCCGTGCGCGCCGGTGTAGGTCTCATTTTCCCAGACTAGGAACCTAATGAAGGCAGTCCGAACGAGCGTACCCGGCGTTGCCCCAAAGTGGCAAGTGGTTCGTGCCTACACGCTCGCGGCGGCCATTACCTACAGCGGAGCCGGTGGACTCTAAGTAGCGCTGGCACCTTCCTGTGGAATCAATTCCGACGTTCCGGAAGAAAAATTACCAATTTTCGTGCGTCCAGCCGACACCGACCGAAAGCGCTCAAAAGCGGAACAAACTCAAAAATTCAAAGCTAACCAAGCTTCTGCACCTATCGCCAGCAGCATCACGGGACCACGGCAAATCGAATGCCATGGGGACGAATTCCACAACTAAGTGGATTGAAACGTTTCTGGGGAAATGAAATTAATGATCAAAACTTCCCCCAGCAAACATCCTTTCGCGCCAGTACCAGAATGCGATCAAGATTTCCGGCGTCATTGCGTTTATTGATCACTTTTTTTTTGCTGGGGTGAACTTATCAACGCGTAAATTAACTTCAAGAAGGTCTTTTTCTCGTACCGCGGTTATTGCTTTCTTTTCCACCGCTGGGACTGCTGCCGGACTTTGCTTTCGGAGCGTTCTTGATGAAGCTGTTAGTAATTTATCACTTCTCACACGATTCTCGAGTATCGCCTCACGCCCCGACCGACCACGGGAACACGCACGCGCGCGCGCGCTCGCTTCCCTGTGTGCATGTGTGTGTGTGTGTGTGTGTGCCCACAATCGTCAACAAAAACGCCTCCAACATGCGTTGTACTGAACAGAGGTTTGTTGAAGTTTCTCCTGATACAACTTCAGCAACTCGCAGCAACGGCATACCTTATTTGCATGCGCAATTAAGTCAATTAATTAAAACTAATGCAAACAATGTGCAATTAGTAGCGGTTAATCTAACATGATAAATGGCGAACTCTTTTTGCCTCTCCCACAGGCGTTTGAAACGAATAACTCAAAAGCAATGCCAAACACTTGCACACATCCGAGAAGCGCGTGCAAAGCGAGTCGTAGCGTGGAACGTTTCTTCCATCATGAGTGTTTTACAACAGCGAAGTATTTCTATTGTTGAACATTGTTACAATAACCACTTAAATACTGCTGGAATAACACTGTTTACTAATCACCTACTAACGTGCAACGAGAACATGCAGAGCAACATTTATTGTAATGCTAATCTAACTCGGAAGAGGCCCCATAAAACACAAACATTATAATTGAACGATGATCCAATGAGTTCTAAAAGTGAAATCTCTACAAAAAATAGTAGAAAAAACCTGCAAGAGCGCGGCGTATCTGTAATCATTAAGATTCCAAACCGAAGCACATTCCAGGTCATGGACTGTAGACGACTACCGACGTCGTTGTTGTTATGATCGCACTGATTTTATTGCCACATCTCGAGTGAGGTTCTAAGCGATATTTTCTAATCCTACCGCACGCATCTTACCGCGAGGTTAATGCATTGCAGAGTAGGTGCATGTTTGTTTAATCAGTCCGATTTGGAATTGTTTTGTGTTAGCTCGTTTTTTATAACTAAATCTTCCTGGAAGTTATTAAACAATTCTATCTCGGTGCTTCCGCCGCTGGCCGCCGGTTTCACAGCATCGTAAATAATAATTCCAGTAAATAAAACCTCCTAAAAACAATCTTCCTTCGTCGTAAAACGTTGAAAACCCAACAAAAACTGGATCGAGTCGGCATAACGTTGATACTGCCGAGCCGTTCTTCTATCCATTGCTTATTTTTCATGCCCAAGATCGTAAAACACAGTCTCATTCTTGTAATCACTCCTGAGCAGGCAGATACACCCTCGAAAGTCAACGCGCAAAACAAGGAATTGTTTGATTATTTATTGTAGATGTTGAGTAAGGTTTCTATTCAGTTTCATTATATCGAGTGGAGTTTTTTAAAGTTAATGCAATGCATTGTCATGGTTACAAAATATAAAGTAAAGAACGTATTCGTAAATAGACTATCAACTAATATTGAGAATTTGCTGCCACTTTCATACTAATGCTCATAATAAAAGATCATTCCTTTGTATATACTGAGAATCAGCATTGCTGGCGTAAGCTATTAACCATCAATTACAATACCAGTAACTATCACAATCACAAATCAAAGAAGAGAATAATTCCCACAATCGTCAACAAAAACGCCTCCAACATGCGTTGTACTGAACAGAGGTTTGTTGAAGTTTCTCCTGATACAACTTCAGCAACTCGCAGCAACGGCATACCTTATTTGCATGCGCAATTAAGTCAATTAATTAAAACTAATGCAAACAATGTGCAATTAGTAGCGGTTAATCTAACATGATAAATGGCGAACTCTTTTTGCCTCTCCCACAGGCGTTTGAAACGAATAACTCAAAAGCAATGCCAAACACTTGCACACATCCGAGAAGCGCGTGCAAAGCGGGTCGTAGCGTGGAACGTTTCTTCCATCATGAGTGTTTTACAACAGCGAAGTATTTCTATTGTTGAACATTGTTACAATAACCACTTAAATACTGCTGGAATAACACTGTTTACTAATCACCTACTAACGTGCAACGAGAACATGCAGGGCAACATTTATTGTAATGCTAATCTAACTCGGAAGAGATAGAACAAACACAAACATAAAACACAAACAAACACAAACACACCCATAAAACACAAACATTATAATTGAACGATGATCCAATGAGTTCTAAAAGTGAAATCTCTACAAAAAATAGTAGAAAAATTGGAAATGAATAACGACTAAAGATCATAATAGCATAACCATATGTAAATCTTTTGTAACTATTCTTGTTGATCGTACTACAAAGCACTTAATTGACAGTATATAAAATAAACTTCAAGCGACTAAAAGACAATGGGTAATAGAACCGAAATCTAACTATTCCACTCAACCCCATTTCTTCACCAGGATCTGAACGCCACAGCCCGCCAGCGTCACAACAACCAGCGCCGGGTATCCGGAACAAAATGACGGAACGGATAATTACCCTCCATCGCGGAGCATCCGTGTGCACGCTCGGGCAGGAACGGTAAAAGGCGAGATGTGTGGCATTTTATTGAAAACGTTAACCCTTTTCGCACTGTAACTGAAATGCTTTCCAACGTTCCACCGGTTCGGTTTCCGCTCCGCGCCCGGCGACCAGGGTGAACATCAATCCTCGCCGATCGTTTGCTGTCACTCACAGAGCGGTTATTATGAATCGTGAAGTTCGTCGGCTTTTCGAAACGGTGAGACGGCGGCAGCGTGCGTTGAACAGGGCGACCCACTCGCTCGCCCGCCCGCCCGCCCACACCGGGACGCCCGACGGAACGAAAGATAATCATCCGACAGTTTTGACGGACGAAGTCATAATCATGTGCCTTCACCTGGGTGGTAAAAGCGATCGACACACTTTGCTCTTTCGGCGCGGTTCGGTCCGGGTGCGGCAGCGCCACGGCACTGCGATATGGTAAAGCCACCGGCCGGAGCGATCGTTCGGTGACGATTTTCGCAATTCCTTTCGTCGGTTTCGGTTCCTTATTTATTGCTTTGTTCAGAAACGAGCCGCTCCGTGCCGCTGTGATGATGCGATTGATTGAGATGTTGATGCCATTCCACTTTTCGCCCGACAGCTGTCAAACAGAGCGAGGGGTGCATGAAACGAAACCCGGCCGTGGGGAATTGTGCTGGAGCTCTAAACTCGATCGCGCGATACATAAGGATCAGTGAAAACGCCGACAGGACGCACAAAACTGTGCAAGCGAGCTGGCGACCGCTACCGGCCCTTATGAGTCGAGCCGAACATTCGAGCAGCTTATGAGGAATCTAATTAACACCCGAACCAAGATTTATTGCGGCAGAAACAGGTTCCCTCGGGTCGTCCGGTTACCAATCTGCGCTTCTCTTGACTGATCCCAACAATGACCCGCGTATAGGAGCAATCTGCAGCCCGGCATGCTTCGGGCATTAAAAATCAGTTTCTCTGTTTTCGATTTCTACGGTTGCAATCGTACCGATCCACCTAAGAGGCATGAACCTACCTTGAAGTTGTTTCATGTAATAAACACAGACATAAAATGCTGCTCGACGATGCACGTTCTTACGATTCTGTTACAAAAAAGGTGGTTCCACAAGAAAATATAAAGTTTTTATTGTTTATAGCATATCTTTTATAGCAATAACATTACCGGGCATTGTAACTATTCTTGTTGATCGTACTACAAAGCACTTAATTGACAGTATATAAAATAAACTTCAAGCGACTAAAAGACAATGGGTAATAGAACCGAAATCTAACTATTCCACTCAACCCCATTTCTTCACCAGGATCTGAACGCCACAGCCCGCCAGCGTCACAACAACCAGCGCCGGGTATCCGGAACAAAATGACGGAACGGATAATTACCCTCCATCGCGGAGCATCCGTGTGCACGCTCGGGCAGGAACGGTAAAAGGCGAGATGTGTGGCATTTTATTGAAAACGTTAACCCTTTTCGCACTGTAACTGAAATGCTTTCGAACGTTCCACCGGTTCGGTTTCCGCTCCGCGCCCGGCGACCAGGGTGAACATCAATCCTCGCCGATCGTTTGCTGTCACTCACAGAGCGGTTATTATGAATCGTGAAGTTCGTCGGCTTTTCGAAACGGTGAGACGGCGGCAGCGAGCGTTGAACAGGGCGACCCACTCGCTCGCCCGCCCGCCCACGTATTCGTAAATAGACTATCAACTAATATTGAGAATTTGCTGCCACTTTCATACTAATGCTCATAATAAAAGATCATTCTGGAGTATATACTGAGAATCAGCATTGCTGGCGTTAGCTATTAACCATCAATTACAATACCAGTAACTATCACAATCACAAATCAAAGAAGAGAATAATTCCCACAATCGTCAACAAAAACGCCTCCAACATGCGTTGTACTGAACAGAGGTTTGTTGAAGTTTCTCCTGATACAACTTCAGCAACTCGCAGCAACGGCATACCTTATTTGCATGCGCAATTAAGTCAATTAATTAAAACTAATGCAAACAATGTGCAATTAGTAGCGGTTAATCTAACATGATAAATGGCGAACTCTTTTTGCCTCTCCCACAGGCGCTTGAAACGAATAACTCAAAAGCAATGCCAAACACTTGCACACATCCGAGAAGCGCGTGCAAAGCGAGTCGTAGCGTGGAACGTTTCTTCCATCATGAGTGTTTTACAACAGCGAAGTATTTCTATTGTTGAACATTGTTACAATAACCACTTAAATACTGCTGGAATAACACTGTTTACTAATCACCTACTAACGTGCAACGAGAACATGCAGAGCAACATTTATTGTAATGCTAATCTAACTCGGAAGAGATAGAACAAACACAAACATAAAACACAAACAAACACAAACACACCCATAAAACACAAACATTATAATTGAACGATGATCCAATGAGTTCTAAAAGTGAAATCTCTACAAAAAATAGTAGAAAAATTGGAAATGAATAACGACTAAAGATCATAATAGCATAACCATATGTTAATCTATTGTAACTATTCTTGTTGATCGTACTACAAAGCACTTAATTGACAGTATATAAAATAAACTTCAAGCGACTAAAAGACAATACCTGCAAGAGCGCGGCGTATCTGTAATCATTAAGATTCCAAACCGAAGCACATTCCAGGTCATGGACTGTAGACGACTACCAACGTCGTTGTTGTTATGATCGCACTGATTTTATTGCCACATCTCGAGTGGGGTTCTAAGCGATATTTTCTAATCCTACCGCACGCATCTTACCGCGCGGTTAATGCATTGCAGAGTAGGTGCATGTTTGTTTAATCAGTCCGATTTGGAATTGTTTTGTGTTAGCTCGTTTTTTATAACTAAATCTTCCTGGAAGTTATTAAACAATTCTATCTCGGTGCTTCCGCCGCTGGCCGCCGGTTTCACAGCATCGTAAATAATAATTCCAGTAAATAAAACCTCCTAAAAACAATCTTCCTTCGTCGTAAAACGTTGAAAACCCAACAAAAACTGGATCGAGTCGGCATAACGTTGATACTGCCGAGCCGTTCTTCTATCCATTGCCTATTTTTCATGCCCAAGATCGTAAAACACAGTCTCATTCTTGTAATCACTCCTGAGCAGGCAGATACACCCTCGAAAGTCAACGCGCAAAACAAGGAATTGTTTGATTATTTATTGTAGATGTTGAGTAAGGTTTCTATTCAGTTTCATTATATCGAGTGGAGTTTTTTAAAGTTAATGCAATGCATTGTCATGGTTACAAAATATAAAGTAAAGAACGTATTCGTAAATAGACTATCAACTAATATTGAGAATTTGCTGCCACTTTCATACTAATGCTCATAATAAAAGATCATTCTGGAGTATATACTGAGAATCAGCATTGCTGGCGTTAGCTATTAACCATCAATTACAATACCAGTAACTATCACAATCACAAATCAAAGAAGAGAATAATTCCCACAATCGTCAACAAAAACGCCTCCAACATGCGTTGTACTGAACAGAGGTTTGTTGAAGTTTCTCCTGATACAACTTCAGCAACTCGCAGCAACGGCATACCTTATTTGCATGCGCAATTAAGTCAATTAATTAAAACTAATGCAAACAATGTGCCTATTCATCAGTTTAAAATTTAATAGATAAAGGTGCAGTTTATTTCATGATCGTAAAATATAGTATGTATGAAAATTTATAAATAATCTATGTTGCATATTGATAAAACAAGAAATGAAAAAATCCATGTATTTTTACTTAGTGGAAGAATGAAGAAATACAACTGAATACAACTAAATACGGAATCAATAATAAATCCTAGAATAGAGGTTAGGCAGTTGGTGCATATATCAACTTCATCGTCATAGAACTCTGTTATGATTGTATATAATATATTTATTTTTTGATACGTTTGTTTGTGATTATTTTAAACCTATTTTTAGAATTTTTTGACATGCTATTAATAGACGTGTTTTTATAATTTGAAAAACTTTAAGGGCATTCTAGATTGTAGATACAAAAAAGGTGGTTCCACAAGAAAATATAAAGTTTTTATTGTTTATAGCATATCTTTTATAGCAATAACATTACCGGGCGATCCTGATTCGAGCCGCAATGGCCAAATTCATATATCATTCCCTCGTTACCGGTGAATCAAAACGAAGGATGCTGGGACGCCTAATTGTTCGCCTACCGCAGCGGTATCGATCAACCAGCAGGCACCAGGTAGCCGAATCCTTACACTTACCGGCCGAGCCGCGACCCAAAGGATCAAAAAGGATCAACGGTCATAATGAAGCCTTCAATGGGGAACGAAAAAGGCCCGATCCAGCGTCTGATCCAATTTGGGCCTACAGACGATAATGGAAGGATCGGAATTTTGTGTATTTACAAGTTTGATTGGTTTGAGTCTTCTTTTGCTTTCCGCTTCGGAGGAGTCGTGCCTGAAAATGCTTCCACAGCGCAAGGCATCAATTCGGAGGCGGCATCTCGCTTTCTTGTTGTGTGGAGTCATCGTTGTAAACACTAATTAATTGACACCTTTGGCGGTCGGACACCCTTTCGTTGATCTCTGTTTTCGGTGCGCTCGCTCGTGTGTTTGCACTTCAAGGCTTTCCAGGTGACTTTCTCTTACCGAGATCCCTTATGTGTCTTACTAGCATTTATGTATTTTGATTGTCAATGTGTTTTGTCCGTCCTGTATTTTACCGTAACTTACTCTTAGCTTACTTCGTCTTACAGGAAGAGAGATAAGAATTTGAAAACAAAACATAATGAAACTTCCATATTGTAATTATGAGTAGCGATTTGCTTTTCGCCGAATTGTTTATTACAAGTAGCAACAACTGCGTCAAGAATCATGTGTAATGCTATTTCAACCGTTTCCACACAACCCCATCAGTCATCATCAGATAGTGCTAAGACACTGGAACAAAGAGAGGCTGGGTCATTCCAGCAGCCTAGCCGAGGCAAAAGCTGTGACCAATTTGATGGAAAGGTGAAAGAAATCTAGCGAGCAGCGAAAACAACTTAATCATCGGTAGAAAATTAGCTACCATTTCACGCAGTCGCGGTGGTCTCCAGGTGAGGGCCAACATCATGTGGGGCCTTGTGACGGTTGCGCTGTGAATGTACGGCAGTGGTGATAGGTGCCGGCAGCTCCTGCAACAATGATGGGAATCGTGATCGAAGAAGTTATGATAAGGCTTGATTGAACAATAACGCGCTTACGGGCACATTGGGAAGTTGATTCAGGTAAATAAAGCAATTTTGTCTGTAAGAGAACATTGTATCTAATGTTAGCGAATTGGGTGCACCTAATAGCTGATGGAGGAAGCTGCAATTGTTTCAAGCTTCACTTTTGAGGTATCTGATTTACTGGACAGAATTAACTACTTCTACAGCAACTCAGCAATGTTTAATAAATCAATCTCAACGTACAATCATAAATAATACGACAAGACCGTTGCCAAATGAATTAAAAAGCATAATAATCAAATCGTAATAAAATGTATATTATAGTATATAAAAATAACAGTAGTTCAGCAACATATTTTCAGAATAATTCAGAATTCACAATTTTGTTAAATATTTTCCATTCGATGTTTTTTATGAGTGGATTGTGTTTTAAAGAAGATAAAATTGATTTTCAAAAACTGCATGTCATATTAATCAAAAAAAATGTTTGATTAAGAAGTGTTGTACAAAGTAATGTAATATCATTTACCTAATACATTACAAGCAGTCCATCAATACTTGTCCAATTCAAAAGGCAGTTCATCTCATCTTCCAATACAACGAGCTAAACCAAGTTTCATGAGCAACTTAATTCATAAAGATAATTTTGAAGATATTCAAAACATCGCCAAAAATACTTTTCATATCGATACGGGTTTCTTTGGAGAGGAAAATAAGTCAATGTGTTGGTTCAATAGGTTATGTCTATCATCAGGTTATGTCTAGCATATCTTTAATACAATAATTATGAAATCGCATGTCAAATATTCATGAGTCAAGTAAAACGGGCTTTTTACAATTTAAAAAAGTTATCTTCCTCAAATCTCTATATGAAGTTAGTCGTTTTGTTTTGTTCGCTCACAAAATGTTTTCCTTTATCCTTTGGCTGCTTTACGATTCGCTGTCTATGAAACAGCTTTATAATAACAATTGATGCTTCATGAACGATTTAACTTCTTAAAAATTACTTCCACTCATAAAAAAAGTTTAGTTTCATTAAGTTAAGTCTAGAATGCCTTGCATTATCCTTCATTTTGTTAACAGGAAGACGACCCAGCAGGTTATAAGTGTAGTTAAGTGAATATTTGGACTTATGGCATGTAAACCTCCAATATCTCAAATGAAGTAGAACGAATAAAAGTGTTATGCTTCAAAACTATACATACTAGACGCCGAGAAGCGAATAGCCAAACTATGTATCAAAAGCCTGGTTCCATAAAACGTACTACCAACAGCTATCGGCCAGCACACTGCACCGTCACCGATCGCTTCGACCACTTTGCGGTCCGTGATTCCGTGCCGAGCGATTAAAATACCTCCATAACACCGTCGCTCGCTCGTTGCGGCACTTCCACCGCGTGCATCCGCGCTGTCTGCCTCAAACTAGGTGAACACTTCTGCGCCTCGTAAAACGCTCCACACGCGCAAAACGGCCCCGAAAGACGTGTCGGCAACGGCAAATCGAGCGCAAAACCGATTAAAACGCACAGCTCCAACGACGGGCGGCATCCTTTTTGGTGGTTAGCGTTGGCGCGCCAAGGGTTTGATTAAGAAGTGTTGTACAAAGTAATGTAATATCATTTACCTAATACATTACAAGCAGTCCATCAATACTTGTCCAATTCAAAAGGCAGTTCATCTCATCTTCCAATACAACGAGCTAAACCAAGTTTCATGAGCAACTTAATTCATAAAGATAATTTTGAAGATATTCAAAACATCGCCAAAAATACTTTTCATATCGATACGGGTTTCTTTGGAGAGGAAAATAAGTCAATGTGTTGGTTCAATAGGTTATGTCTATCATCAGGTTATGTCTAGCATATCTTTAATACAATAATTATGAAATCGCATGTCAAATATTCATGAGTCAAGTAAAACGGGCTTTTTACAATTTAAAAAAGTTATCTTCCTCAAATCTCTATATGAAGTTAGTCGTTTTGTTTTGTTCGCTCACAAAATGTTTTCCTTTATCCTTTGGCTGCTTTACGATTCGCTGTCTATGAAACAGCTTTATAATAACAATTGATGCTTCATGAACGATTTAACTTCTTAAAAATTACTTCCACTCATAAAAAAAGTTTAGTTTCATTAAGTTAAGTCTAGAATGCCTTGCATTATCCTTCATTTTGTTAACAGGAAGACGACCCAGCAGGTTATAAGTGTAGTTAAGTGAATATTTGGACTTATGGCATGTAAACCTCCAATATCTCAAATGAAGTAGAACGAATAAAAGTGTTATGCTTCAAAACTATACATACTAGACGCCGAGAAGCGAATAGCCAAACTATGTATCAAAAGCCTGGTTCCATAAAACGTACTACCAACAGCTATCGGCCAGCACACTGCACCGTCACCGATCGCTTCGACCACTTTGCGGTCCGTGATTCCGTGCCGAGCGATTAAAATACCTCCATAACTCCTTCCACACCGTCGCTCGCTCGTTGCGGCACTTCCACCGCGTGCATCCGCGCTGTCTGCCTCAAACTAGGTGAACACTTCTGCGCCTCGTAAAACGCTCCACACGCGCAAAACGGCCCCGAAAGACGTGTCGGCAACGGCAAATCGAGCGCAAAACCGATTAAAACGCACAGCTCCAACGACGGGCGGCATCCTTTTTGGTGGTTAGCGTTGGCGCGCCAAGGAATCGGGCCCATTAAAGATCAGCCAAAGGGTCGCACAACGGCTTGTTGCGCCGCGCCAGCACCAGGGACAACGCACGTCGGCGGAAACTGAGGATCGGGCGCACGAAATGGCACCACGAATGGCAGGACAAACGAGCAAACGAGAACGACAAGTTGCGTCGCGAAGGACGAACCGTGGAACGGGGCATGATCGTGGCGCGCCGATGACGGAGAACGAGAGAGTGAGAGAGAAAAAACAGAAAGAAAATTATAATATTAATATGATGATGTATTTATTTTTGCTTATAACAATAACATCAAAGGCGAGATGCCGACACTTGGGTGGTTTTTCTTCGCTCTTCGCGGCGTCGTCTGTCGGTTGTTCTCTTTGAGATTCGTTGGTGCCCTCCTCCGGCTTCCCTCTCCTCCCCACACACAAGCGCTCACACCGCGCCAGCTAATTTCCCTTTCGAGCTCCCCGCAGCAACGAGCGGTTGTTTGTCCTCCAGCATCTCCCGGGACGCCCACAGCGAGCTTACGTTGGTGGTCAACGCGATGGAGCGGCGGATCGCCGTTCTCTCTTGCATTCTAGCTCATCCCCCTGGTGATAACACTTCAAACGAAACGTTACTTGCTGCAGCGAATCGAGCTCCTTTCGCCTTTCGAAACGGGTAGAACGAAACGGGACGATGTGAGCTCGAGCTCGCTTCTTCCATTCCCCAAACGATCGCCAATGAAGAGCGTGGGGAGTAACGCCTGCTGCTGCCTGGTGGTCGTCTTCGTCTTCGGGGTTACGCGGGATCATCAGTGCGGGGACGCAAGAATCGCAAAGATGAAGATAAACACTTCCCCAGGTGATCCGATCGCAGGAGAACCCGGCGGACCACTTTCGGTCGGGGCCGGGGTGTGGGGCAAAATAAATTACCGCTCATAAATGTGAAATTAGTGAGTGACGAGCTTCGGCCGAGCGCATCTGGCTCCAAAGCTGTCACAAAACGATGGCTTTGTTGGTACTCCCAAACTGCTCACCCGGGTGTCCCGGGTGTGCGCCTGAGTGTGAGCAGGCAGCAGCATATTCCGCAGCTTCCCACCACGTTTCGGTTTGTCCGATAGGAACGAGGCAGATAGGAGCAAACATCCGCCACAAGCGCTCACTTCGCCTTCGCCGAACCACGAACCGGGAACGAAAGAAGAACAAAAAAAAACACTCAAAGTGGGGGGAGGTAAAACGCCTCACCTGTGTCCACTGTTCCGGCAGCAACATCGCCACCCACAGCTCCACAAACACCGACAACGAGCTGGGGAAACACGAACCACGAACCAAATTGATGAATTGCTCGTCCCGGATTGGTGGAAACGTTTTGAAGAAATGAAGAACCCCCCGGCGCACGCAGCGACGCCAAGATAAGTGTGCTTTTACGTGAAGCGGAGCGGCTCTTTCTCCAGGTCCTGCTGCAAGCGGAGCCGGCCCGTTTTGGGCAGGTAGGCAAGACGGCGAGCGCGATCGGCGAGTGGAAAAGAGACCCCGTGCACAAGACACAGGCGAACTTAAGCAAAGCGACACGTGAAGATCAGCTTCCCCTGGCGTCGTTTTCAATTTAACGTTCGCCATGATGGAATTTCGGATGGAATACCATCACCGCGTTGCTTTTAAATGCTGGGGAGCACGGCTCGTGGTGATTGATCTTCTGCTGCTTCTGAGACGATTTTTGATAGGACAAATTACGACAGGGTGACACGGTGGCAATTGTTTTGTCTACAATAAGTATAATGAAGCCTATATTTTGTATATTGCAGACTAAATTGACTTATTTTGAGGATTCCTTCCAATGTTTTTTTCAAAATGAGAGGAGCAATTATTAACTTTGCGTTAAGCTAGTTCAATCACAAACCATTAATCATGAACACTCATCTCCGACTTAGCGAAATGTCGATCAGAAACCTCTCCCAGTACGGTATCTTCAGAAACAAAAGACTGCTGGATCACCCTGCTCCGACTTGTTTTCATTGTTGCAGCTTCCTTTGCGTCAGTTTATGATCGTCGCCCGCATCGATCAGCCCATCCGCCCATCAGCCGGTCGGGATCCATCTTCGGTGGAGCGATAATAATAATTTCCAAGGTTAACCACATCCTGTCCTCGGACGTATAAATATGGCCCATCTTCACAGTCGCTTTCACTGCGCAGCGCAACGTATCACCCAATGCCACGACAATCCCGCGAGCTTTCAATCTCGCGCTCGTCACCGAATACCGACCACGCAATTGCCACGTTGTTCGCCAACGAATGCTCTCGGATCTGCACTCCAAACCACGATTCGTACCCGTTCGCGTCTAACAGTCTAACAAACTCGGGCCCGCAGCATCACCGCCCAACGCTGAGCCCGAGCGGACGCCAGCTGCAAGTAACCGCAAATTGCACATAAATAATTAAAATAATTAGCAAATTAAACATTACACGCGCTAAATGATTCCGTTAGCGAGCGAGTCAGAATCCCTGCTGCAGTCGTCATCACCGCGCTGTGGAACCGCGCGGTTGAGACGATCGTACACACACACACGTCCCGTCCCGTCCTGGGTACGGCCGTTCCTCACGAGTGCAACCGGTTTTAATTAAGCACCCTTAAATCGTCGTCTTTAATCAATGTGCAAAAAACGTCACACAAAAACGACCTCATCCTTGGCCGCCGAGTGCACAGTGTGTGTGTGTGTATGTGCGGTTGGCGTTGGCTAAATGTGTACGATCGACAAAGTACAGCCGTCCCCAGGCGAGGGCCCCACTTTGCCAGCGTTTAATTATTTCTTCAAAATTACTCACTTTACTTACTATGCCTCATTTTGTACCGATGCGATGTCTCTGCGAAGCGATCGCGGCAGAGCTTGCTTCAAATTTGCGGCCAAAACGCCAAAGTGTCAACTTAAATATAGAGACGCGCAAGTCGTGCACTGCAGAACGAACACAAAAAAATGGAACAAAAATGTCGAATTAATTCCGACCCACGTGACGAGTGTCTTTGCATTGACACTGTGTATAGGGTTTGTTGATTAAACTGGACAAAATTGTATTTGGAAAAGTTTATTTTCACAGATGATAGCATAAGAAAAGTATATCAAATTAATCATGTTTTCCATCCGATTACATTCGATAAAAATCTGTATTCTATTTTCCTGAATTGGTACAACCTTCTTCGCCATGTTTGAGAACCGTGTGTTAGTTCGTGTGTGTTTGACTGCTATTTGTTTATAACACGAAAAGTTGCTCTAACGATTTGGAATAGAAAAACAACTTGTTTGTTCAAATTTGTATGTTTCCTTAAGATTATTATTTGTGAAAATTATGAAAAGGATACTTGTTTATTCTTTTTCGGAAGGACAGGAGGCTCCATCGCACCAACCTATGATGGTTAATGATGATTGCCAAAAAGAGATAAGAGAGGTTCTTAACGTCCCTTTCAAACCAATTCCACACATTATGTATGGTAAAGGTCACGCGCGCCCCAACGAGGCAAGCTTGTGACCGACTTTGTTTTACTAAACAACAAACGATCCTTCCTGTCAACAATGCGTCTAGTTCTAGGCAACACTGTAGAATGACGATGCAGTGCTTTATCCTTCTTGAGACCATTGCTGAAATCATTGACGAACCTCACAATCATACTCCGCTTTTGTTTGTTATTTATTGTTTACTGACAAATTAGTGATCGGCCAATGCGAATGGCCACCTAAGTTAAGTATCACTTTACTTACCAACAAATCTTACACTACCAAAATGCAGAATAGACGCAACAAACGTCAAACGTGTCCCAACGCACAGGTGCATAGTCAGCCTAATTAATATTAAACGCACG